>NW_026472763.1:0-15000 GCF_026875155.1 Cherax quadricarinatus
AGATCTGGGTCTTGGCCGTTTTTTGGGTTTGGGATGTACCGAGCACGAATCATTTTTGATAATTTTGGTTGTTATTGACTGGGTTTAGCGTTTTTCTGGGAATTTAAAAAAATTTTCGATTAACCCCCAAAAAAATACACATAGCATAAGTACTGGGTAAGTCCTTAAAGACCTCGGGGGCGTACCAGGGATACTCAGATGGTTCCCCGGTCATACCTATTTTTTATCCCAGGCCTACGGGCTAAACCGTAGTCGATAATACTAATTTTGGGGTCACGTTAAGTCCTTCTATCATAATATTGTTTTCCTTTAAGCCCATTATGAACGAAATGTGCTTCGTGAATCTCCTGTAGTCTACATCCTATTTATAAATTATGTCGAGGGCGTCTGAGCGGTTGTTCTCCCACATCACTGAGACTTTTTCACCCTAAACTCCATAACTATTGCTGGAGGATCCGAAAAATGATCTTAATAGCCTTGGAGCACCTCCTTTCCCTTTCAGTGCTGAAAGGATTTTTTTCATCTTCTAAACCCTCATAATCGAGAGAAGTTTTTAGCTCTTTTAAGAGCAGCTGGCGTCCCATTCCAGCTTACTAGAGCGACATCCCCATAACTTCCAGAGCCGAGAATCCTCAGCTTGTTATCCCAAAGGGTCAAAACTCACTCTTCTGGTCTATCTCGATCCATCGTTTTCCTGATACAATATTTACGAATTTATCACCGACTTTGGGGTTATATAAACCCAGGAGTAAAAAAAACACTTTTTTCTTCCCAACACTTTTGGTCAGATCTTGAAACTATTTTTTCTCTTCGTCACTTGGTAAGAATCGCAAACATTATATTTTAGCTTAATTTAGTACCGATTTTAGTAGTTAAAAAGTAAAGTTGGGCAATAATAGTGACATTGGAACAAATTATAGAAGTGACAATAATAGTGATAGGGTGACAATGATTATGATAGTGATGATAAATAGTGGTCACAATGATAGTGGTGATAGTGACAGTGCCAGTAATAGTGTAATAGTGTCGAGACTGTAGTAAGAGTTAAGATGGTAGTAATAGTAGTGTTAGGTGGGACTAATAGTGTTGAGAGTGATAGTAATAGTGTTGGAAAGTTGTAGTAATAGTGTTGAGGGGTGTAGTAATAGTGTTGAGAGTTGTAGTAATAGTTTTTGAGAGTGGGAGTAATAATGTTGAGAGTGGTAGTAATACTGTTGAGACCCAGTAGTAATAGTTTGAGAGTGGTAGTAATAGTGTTGAGAGTGGTAGTAATAGTGTTGAAGTGGTAGTAATATGTTGAGAGTGGCAGTAATAGTGTGTGAGAGTGGTAGTAATACTGTTGAGACTAGTAGTAATAGTGTTGAGAGTGGTAGTAATAGTGTTGAGAGTGGTAGTAATAGTGTTGATAGTGGTAGTAATAGTGTTGAGAGTGGCAGTAATATGTGATGGTAGTAATAGTGTTGAGAGTGGTAGTAATAGTGTTGAGAGTGGTAGTAATAGTGTTGGGGTGGTAGTAATAGTGTTGAGAGTGCAGTAATAGTGTTGAGTGGTAGTAATAGTGTTGAGAGTGCTAGTAATATGTTGAGAGTGGTAGTAATAGTGTTGAGAGTGGTAGTAATAGTGTTGAGTGGTAGTAATAGTGTTGAGAGTGGCAGTAATAGTGTTGAGAGTGGTAGTAAATAGTGTTGAGAGTGGTAGTAATAGTGTTGAGAGTGGGAGTAATAGTGTTGAGAGTGTAGAATAGTGTTGGAGTGGTAGTAATAGTGTTGAGAGTGGTAGTAATAGTATTGAGAGTGGTAGTAATAGTGTTGATTAGTGGTAGTAATAGTGTTGAGAGTGGTAGTAATAGTGTTGAGAGTGGCAGTAAATTTGTGTTGAGAGTGGTAGTAATAGTGTTGAGAGTGGTAGTAAAGTGTTGAGAGTGTAGTAATAGTGTTGAGAGTGTAGTAATAGTGTTGAGAGTGGTTTGTAATAGTGTTGAGTGTGGTAGTAATAGTGTTAGAGTGGGAGTAATAGTGTTGATAGTGGTAGTAATAGTGTTGAGGGGTGGTATAATAGTGTTGAGAGTGGTAGTAATAGTGTTGAGAGTGGGAGTAATAGTGTTGATAGTGGTAGTAATAGTGTTATAGTGGTAGTAAATAGTGTTGATAGTGGGAGTAATAGTGTTGATAGTGGTGTAATAGTGTTGATAGTGGTAGTAATAGGTTGATATGGTAGTAATAGTGTTGGAGTGGCAGTAATAGTGTTGAGAGTGGCAGTAATAGTGTGGTATTTTGTAACTTTTGTAGTGTTTTTAATTGTTTTTATAGTGTCTTTGAGGTGTTTATTGTAGTGCTTTTTGTAGCGTTCTGTATTTTTTTAGTTTTTGGTGTTTCTGTTAGTGTAGTGTTTTCAGTATTTTTGTAGTTTTTAGTAGAATTTTTGTAGTGTTTTTCTAGTGTTTTTAGTGTTTTGTAGTTTTTTTGTTGTGTTTTGTAGTTTTATTGCTTTTTGCAATATTTTGTTGTATTTTGCAGAGTTATAGTGTTCTTTGTAGTATTTTTTCTTGTTGCTCTAGTATTTTTAGTGTGTTTTTGTAGAGTTTATGTAGTCCTTTTTCATAATGTTTTTGTAGTTTGTAGGTATTTTTGTTAGTATTTTGTGTGGTTTTGAAATGTTTTGTTATTTTTTTGTAGTGTTTTCGTAATGTTCTGTAATTTTTTTTTTTGTAGTTTTTGAAGTGTTTTTTAGTTTATGTTTGTTTTTATAGTTTTTCTAGTGTTTTCGTAGATTTTATGAAGTTTTTTGTTATAGTGGTTCAGTAGTTTTTTTGCAGTCTTCTTGTAGCGGCTCTGTAGTGTTTTTGCAGTCTTTTTTGTATTATTCTTGTAAGTTATTTTTGGTAATTTTTAGTGTTTTTTATATTTTTTGTAGTGTATTGTAACAGTGTGTGGTGTGAATATCATTTTGGAATTCTGAGGAGGGATTTTTGAGGAGGTTTAGGACTTTAAAGAGGATGGAGTAAAATAAGACGACTAGAATGGGGTTTTAGATCCTGAGGCGGAGGTAAGGATTGGTTGGGGTTGTTCTGGACAAGGCTGTAGGTTAAGGATAAAGGAGGCTTTGAGTGCTAACGGCTTGGACATGTAGCAGTCTTGTGCCAGCGGTTAGATAGATGTGAGTGGAGGCAAGAGGTTTCATGAATGGACGTTCTGTTGGAGTGCAAGCAAAATAACATTTATGAAAAAATTCAGAGAAGCTGATTAAAATGGGGATGAGTCCATGAGGTGGGAAAACAGAGTGCCTACACTCTGAAGGAATGGTGGGGGGATTTGCAGTTTTGAGACTCATCTGAATTGTGATGTCGGCACATATGTAGAAAGGAAAAAGTTTATTGAATGAATTACGGTGAAAGTGTTTTTTCTCTTTTTTTTGAGGGGGGGGGGGAAGGGTGACCCTACATCGGTGTAGACAGCCATGAGTTAAAAATAAATTTTGGAAACATACACTTACTTTCCACTGTGCTTGTTTTTTTCCATAAAGGGGACTTAATTTTTCCAGCGATGATATGGACACTGGGGGCAAAAATTTTTATTTTTAAATTATTTTTATTTTTCACAAATTACAGAATTATTTTTATTTTTATTTTTATTATCCTATTAGACTGAATATCCCTATTATTATTTTATTACCCATTTTTAGTTTGGGTATTAATACCCTATTTTTTTTTTATTATTATTATTATTATTATTTTATTTTTAAAATAAAAATTTAAAATTTAATTTTATAATTATTATTATTAAAAATTATTATTTTTTAATTTATTTTTACTATCACCCTCATTGGCCTTTAAATTCTGATATCCTCATTAAAAAAAGGGTTTTCGTCCACAGAACTGCCGTTCACGGGATGTTTTGTGTTTCTCACCCCATTTATGTAAACTCTAGGGGGGAACTGTTGTGTGTGAAAAACTCAGACCCACAGTTTAAAGTTACTGTTTTGGAAACCAACAATATTCCATTTGTCAAAGTCCCCAAAAATACTTTTCTTCCCCTTTTCTGTTTGTTCATTAAAACCTGAACCTTTTGAACATGTCTTTTTTGTTTTAAAGGCCCGGGGTTGCTCCCACATTTTTGGCTGTGGATTCAAATTGGAAAAAGTTTAATTTTGGAAAGGATACGGTAGGTAAAAGGTTTGGGGAAATGGGGAAATTGATGGGGTGGAAAAAAGCCCTCCAGTAGGGTAAATGAACCCTAAGATCGGGGGGAAATTTAAAGGGGTTTGAATTTAAAGTGGAACTTGCAAAAATGATAATTAGTTTTAATAAATTTCTTTTTGTTGGGGTTTGGGCACTAAAAGGGGGGGTTTGGGGAAAAATTTATTCTTTTTAGTGGGGTAAATTTGTTAAGGGCCCTCCCCATTTTGGGGCCAAAAGGCTACTGCAGGGGTTTCCTCCTTTCTTTTGTTTTTCCCAATTGCTTTAAAACGAGCAGGGAATACTGTGTACCAAAAAAGGGGCCATTGAGTGAAATTTTAAAAGAATATGTATAGCTGCATGTTGCAATAAGATCCCAGTAAAAAAGGGTTGTTTTATGAAAAAAAACCCACAGAGAAAAACCCAGGAACTTCCAAGCGCTTTCGTGATTTTCTCACATTATGAGAGAAATCCGAAAGTGCTTGGAATTAAATTATTTTTTTTCACAGTGGTTGTTTTGGAAATTTTATTTGTTATGTCTGTAAAGATTTTATACTTAGTTATTCACTCTTGGGAAGTCTTTTTTAAATATATTTTTAAAAATTCCCAAAGTAGAAATCATTTTTTGATTTTTTTTTCTTTTATCTAATTTCAGGTTTTTTTTTTTTCTTATCTGAAAAAAATTAATCTCTTCCTTTTTTTACCGGGGCCTTTGGAAAGCAGTAAATTTCCAAATTGAAAGAAATTAGTAAAATAAGGAAGAGTTTTAAAGGGAAAGAAAACTCTGAAAAGTTTTTTTTCTCTCGAGGGCCTGTTTGCACTGTGCCCCGTGGAGCAGACGGGGGTCCGGGGGGGGGGGGGGGCCTTCCCTTTTCCGGGGGCCCGGGGGGGGGTTTTTCCCTTTCCTCCTACAATATTGTTAGGGGGGGGTTTAAAACCTTTTCCTGCTAAACCCCCAACCCCCCAAAACCCTGCTTAGGGGGGGGGGGGGTTATTTTTAGGGGTTAAAAATTTTGGGGGGGAAGGGGGGGGTTAGGGGGGGGGGGGGGGGGGGTTACCCCCCCCTTTTTGGGGGGGGGGATTACCCCCCCCTTGGGGATAGCTAGGGGGGGGTCCCCCCCCAAGGGGTTTACCCAATTGGGGGGGGGGGGATTTTTTTTTAAATTTGAACCCATTTTAGGGGGGGGGGGTTACCCAATTTGGGGGGAATTAAGGGGGGTTTAAGGGGGGATACATTAAGTTTTACAAAAAACCCCCCTTTTTTTTAAACTTTTAAAAACCATTTTGCTTAAAAAAATTTTTATAATTAAGAATTTTTAGCTTACATTTTTAGCTTGATACATAGTTTTTTCCCTTATAATTTGATTAAAAGCTTACATTATAGCTTGATACATAGTTACTGATGCCCTTTGTACATAGCTTTTTGTATAGCTTAATTAAAGTTTTCATGTATAGCTTAGTACTTTGCTTACAAATTGTTTTAAAACCCTTAGATAATAGCTTACATGTATAGCTTTGAAAATAGCCCTTTCATGTATGCTTTCGACAGTTTTTTAGGCTTTTTCAAATGTTAAAGGCTTAGATAAATACTTACATGTATAGCTTTTTTGATATAAAGCTTAATGTATAATTAGATACATAGTTACCCCTGTATAGCTTAGATAAATAGCTTACAGTATAGCAAAAAAGTTTCAAAAAGCTTTTGTTACCCTGTATTGCTTGATACTAGTTTAACTTAGTTATAGCTTTTTTTATACATAGTTTACATGTATAACTTAGATAATAGCTTAAATGTATAGTTTCCCTACATAGTTACATGTATAGCTTAGATACATAAAATTTACTTTTAATTGGTTCATAGCTTTCATGTAAGCTTTATACTTTGTTTATTGTTTTAACTTTAAAACATAACTTACATGTTTTAGCTTTCTACATAGCTTAATGTATAACTTAGATACAATTACTTTTATAGGGTTAGATACATAGTTTACATGTATAACTTAGATACATAGGGGTTTCATGAAAGCTTAGATTCAAGCTTACAAGTTAAAATTTGATACATAGCTTACTGAATGCTTAGATACATGCTTTCATGTATAACTTTGAAAACAAAACTTACGAATAGTTGATACTAGTTACATTTTAGCTTAGATACATACTAAAAAGTATACTTAGACACATGCTTTCTTATAGCTTACATACATAGCTTTACATGTATAACCCAAAATACAAAAGCTTCTGTTTAGCTTAATACATTTCTTACATGTTTTTCTTCCCATCATACTTACATTTTTTAAAATTAGATACATTGCTTTCTGTAAGCTTACTACATAGCTTACCTGTATTAAAACCCTTTGAAAACATAGCCCTTCCCGTAAACTTTGATACATAGCCCTTTCATTTTAAATAAAAATTAGATACATAGTTACAAATTTTTAAAATTAGATACATAGTTACATGAATAGCTTAGTTAAAATAACTTTTCAGAATAGCTTAGATACAAAGCTTACATGTATTTGTTAATACATAGCTTACATGGGATTGCTTTGACCCATAGTTACATGTATAGCTTAGACCCCATAGCTTACATTATAACTTAGATACATAGCTTAAAATGTATTAAAATTTTTTTACTTTGCTTTGTTAAAAAGGGGTACATAACTTTTCAATGGGTTTTTAGAAAAAGGAAATGGCTTTGGTCACTGTTACGAGGGGGTTTACAAAAAACTTTCTACATTCTTGGGAAAAATCATTAATTTCCCTTGGGCTAAATTTTTAACAAAATTTTTTTATTAAATTATTATTGTTTTGTTTAAAAAAATTTTTCTGAATATTTTAAACAAGAAAAATCACTTGCAAAATAAAATTTTATTAAATTTTTACGAAAAAATAATTTTAAAATTTTTATTTTCACGTAATTTTTCACGTATTAAATTTTTACTTGTTTTATCATCGTTTTGTAGAGAATGAATACGTTTGAAAAACCGACTATTGTTTTACACCGGGGTACTGTATTTCAAATGGATAAAAAGGACTTCATTGGTTTTTTAGACAACATCTGTTGTAAACAGACAAAAAAATACACACACACACACACACAACACACACACCACACACACACACACACACACAACACACAAACACACACACACACAACACACCACACACACACACACACACACATACACACACACTGATGAGAAGAATAAATACAGACATGGACAGAGAAAGGCTATAAACTAATCCGGACTAACTGCAAGATTATTCAGATAAGTGGTTGCTCGAATTCAACCCCATGAGGATCGCCGGGCGGTAATAGTGCTGCCTGGCAGATGTATCTCCATGAATTTCAACAGTCTACCCGGGTACTTTATACAATATACATCAAACCAATCTTCGAGTATGCAGCACCTGTATGGAACCCACAGGTGAGGAAGCAAGTTAAGAAACTGGAGAAAGAGCAAAAGTACGCAACAGGGTTCGTTCATGAGACAAGGAGTATGAACTATGAGGATAGGCTAATGAAACAGAATCTAATGTAATAGGAAGACAGAAGAAACCAGGGGAGAAATGATAACAGCATACAAAATATCAGGGGAATTGACGGGGCTATTTGAGAGGCAAAAAAAAAGGAAACTCAGGGGACACAGTTGGAATTAAAAAACACAAATGAGATACAGGGATGTCAGAACGTATTTTTTTCCAATCTTAGTATGGTAGAAAAGTGGAATGATCTCGATGAGGAAGTGGTGGAGGCAGGCCACCATACATAGCTTTAACAGCAGGTACGATATGACCCACAAAGCAAGATGAGAGGCGGGGGCAGGAGCTACGACTCGACCCCCTGCAGCCACATACAGATAAATTCACACACTATCGCTTGCTCTCCCCCACACACACACACAGGACATGCTGGTCTCAGCCCGAGCCGCGGGGGCGTTGACCCCGAAACCCTTTTCAGGTATACTCCAGGTGTATGTATATATATATATTATATAATATATATATATATATTATATATATATATATATATATATATATTATAATATTAATATATATATATATATATATATAATATATATATATTTTATATATATATCAACTCAGGACCCACCTTGCTGCGCTGTCAGACAACTGGAAAATGCATATATATACAAAGTTTTTATTGCTTTTGTAAAACCCATCCTATGTATAGAGACAATATTGAGGTGTGAGAGCACACACATCACTCCTCGCTGGTGCTGCTGCTTCCACTGTATACTGATGCTGCTGTGGAGAAAGGTGAGGGCAGCTGTTCTATATGTTTACAGGAGATGTAAATGAGAGCAATAGAAATGTATGAGGATACATGGGAGCACATGGGGAAGGCTTGTATTATGGAAGGTATTACGATAGGTATGGTAGCTTATTATATTATCACGAGGAACACAAAACCTGTAGGGATTATATAGTGTCACTGGGGGATATGGAAGGCATTCAGGCTCAATTCAGGGAACTGGAAAACATAGATCCAATTCCCTAGAGCAAGAGCCCCTCACCAGCGTCAAGGAACCTACCTCCCTTGAGTAGATAGGGATGGTAGAAAGAAGGTTAGAGAGCTTTGTATACCTATACGGTGATTCGGGGGTCAACGCCCCGCGGCCCGGTTATGACCAGGTCTGCAGAGCTTTGTCATGTCAGGGACTTGTTAAAGATCTACATGAAGTCTATTTTCCTTGGGAAAGATAGGCAGCAGAAAGATTTATATCGTTGCTATCTACTTACAGTACTCTATTCACTATAATGTATTCCTTTCTGTATTACGAGTAATGTTATTTGCTAGAACTAAAAAGTGCTTTGATCATGACGATGTAAGAAACATGTAAAGGAAGCTGCAAGGGTATCGTACTTGTTGCAGCGGTCTCCTGACCTGTAAACTGCTGAAGCAATGAAGAATACTGTGTAGAAGAGTCCATCCAGTGACGTAGAGTCCATCCAGTGACACAGAGTCCATCCAGCGATACATAGTCTATCCAGTGACACAAAGAGTCCATCCAGTGACACAAAGAGTCCATCCAGTGAAACAGACTCCATCCAGCGACACAAAGAGTCCATCCAGCGACACAAAGAGTCCATCCAGTGACACAAAGAGTCCATCCAGTGACACAAAGAGTCCATCCAGTGACACAAAGAGTCCATCCAGTGACACAAAGAGTCCATCCAGTGACACAAAGAGTCCATCCAGTGACACAAAGAGTCCATCCAGTGACACAAAGAGTCCATCCAGTGACACAAAGAGTCCATCCAGTGACAACCAGAGTCCATCCAGCGATACATAGTTATCCAGTGACACAAAGAGTCCATCCAGTGACACAAAGAGTCCATCCAGTGACACAAAGAGTCCATCCAGTGACACAAAGAGTCCATCCAGTGACACAAAGAGCCCATCCAGCGATACATAGTCTATCCAGTGACACAAAGAGTCCATCCAGTGACACAAAGAGTCCATCCAGTGACACAGAGTCCATCCAGCGATACATAGTCTATCCAGTGACACAAAGAGTCCATCCAGTGACACAAAGAGTCCATCCAGTGACACAAAGAGTCATCCAGTGAAACAGAGTCCATCCAGCGACACAAAGAGTCCATCCAGTGACACAGAGTCCATCCAGTGACAAAGAGTCCATCCAGTGAAACAGAGTCCATCCAGTGACAAAGAGTCCATCCAGTGAAAACAGAGTCCATCCAGTGACAAAGAGTCCATCCAGTGAAACAGAGTCCATCCAGTGACAAAGAGTCCATCCAGTGAAACAGAGTCCATCCAGTGACAAGAGTCCATCCAGTGAAACAGAGTCCATCCAGTGACAAAGAGTCCATCCAGTGAAACAGAGTCCATCCAGTGACAAAGAGTCCATCCAGCGACACAGAGTCCATCCAGCGACACAAAGAGTCCATTCAGCGACACAAAGAGTCCATCCAGTGACACAGAGTCCATCCAGTGACACAAAAGAGTCCATCCAGTGACACAAAGAGTCCATTCAGCGACACAAAGAGTCATAAGAGACACATAATAAAACTGTGTTACGTCAATGAGACATGATAAACTGTGTTGCGTCACATGAAACACATAAACTGTGTTAAGTTAATGAGACGCATAATAAATATCTTACGTCAAAGTATCATATTAATAAAAAAAAGATACTAGTCAGAGTGAGCAAATACTATAAAATTTCTTTGGAAGGAATGAAACAAATTGCCGATGAAAATCCAGATATATTTCTGTTAACCCCTTTGAGGCCTAGTTCGTAGGCCTCATGTGGATCCCTATGCACAGTATGGATACAGGCTGTACCATAAATTAGCACTACCCTCCACAGGATGGGTATGGGGTGCACCATAAATTAGCCACTACCTCCACAGGATGGGTATGGGGTGCACCATAAACTAGCCACTACTCTCCACAGGATGGGTATGGGGGTGCACCATAAACTAGCCACTACCCTCCACAGGATGGGTATGGGGTGCACCATAAACTAGCCACTTTCCCTCCACAGGATGGGTATGGGGTGCACCATAAACTAGCCACTACCCCCCACAGGATGGATATGGGGTGCACCATAAACTAGCCACTACCCCCCACAGGATGGGTATGGGGTGCACCATAAACTAGCACTACCCTCCACAGGATGGGTATGGGGTGCACCATAAACTAGCCACTACCCTCCACAGGATGGGTATGGGGTGCACCATAAACTAACCACTACCCCCCAGAGGATGGGTATGGGGTGCACCATAAACTAGCCACTACCCTCCACAGGATGGGTATGGGGTGCACCATAAAAATAGCCACTACCCTCCACAGGATGGGTATGGGGTGCACCATAAACTAGCCACTACCCTCCACAGGATGGGTATGGGGTGCACCATAAACTAACCACTACCCTCCCGAGGATGGGTATGGGGTGCACCATAAACTAGCCACTACCCTCCACAGGATGGATATGGGGTGCACCCTAAATAGCCACTACCCTCCACAGGATGAGTATGGGGTGCACCATAAACTAGCCACTACCCTCCACAGGATGGGTATGGGGTGCACCACAAATAGCCACTACCCTCCACAGGATGGGTATGGGTGCACCATAAACTAGCCACTACCCTCCACAGGATGGGTATCGGGTGCACCATAAACTAGCCACTACCCTCCACAGGATGGGTATGGGGTGCACCATAAACTAGCCACTACCCTCCCCAGGATGGGTATGGGTGCACCATAAACTAGCACTACCCTCCACAGGATGGGTATGGGGTGCACCATAAACTAGCCACTACCCTCCACAGGATGGGTATGGGGTGCACCATAAACTAACCACTACCCGCCACAGGATGGGTATGGGGTGCACCATACAACTAACCACTACCCGCCACAGGATGGGTATGGGGTGCACATAAACTAGCCACTACCCTTCACAGGATGGGTATGGGGTGCACCATAAAACTAGCCACTACCCGCCACAGGATGGGTATGGGGTGCACCATACACTAAACCACTACCCGCCACAGGATGGGTATGGGGTGCACATAAACTAACCACTACCCGCCACAGGATGGGTATGGGGTGTACCATAAACTAGCCACATCGGCGGCAAAATCTAAACAGCCTTGCCTATAAGAACTCGAGAAAAAACTGTATCAACAGTGTGTTTTCTGCTATATTAGCTATCAAAAAAACAGAGTTTTGTCCAAGTTTTCTATATAATGTTTATGTCTAACTTATCGGATAAAATTATATCTAAATTATCCGAGACTGTTTGATATAATTTATGTGTACCTTTCAAAGAACACATTTCAATTGTGTCCGGCATGACAAGGGACGTTTGATCTAATGAAGATACCAAACTGGTTGTGGGACGTTATCTGAGTCCTGGTTGTGGGACGTCATCTGAGTCCTGGTTGGGGACGTCATCTGAGTCCTGGTTGTGGGGACGTCATCTGAGTCCCGGTTGTGGGACGTCATCTGAGTCCTGGCTGTGGGACCAGTCATCTGAGTCCTGGTTGTGGGACCAGTCATCTGAGTCCTGGTTGTGGGACCAGTCATCTGAGTCCTGGTTGTGGGACCAGTCATCTGAGTCCTGGTTGTGGGACCAGTCATCTGAGTCCTGGTTGTGGGACCAGTCATCTGAGTCCTGGTTGTGGCACCAGTCATCTGAGTCCTGGTTGTGGGACGTCATCTGAGTCCTGGTTGTGGGACCAGTCATCTGAGTCCTGGTTGTGGGACCAGTCATCTGAGTCCTGGTTGTGGGACCAGTCATCTGAGTCCTGGTTGTGGGACGTCATCTGAGTCCTGGTTGTGGGACCAATCATCTGAGTCCTGGTTGTGGGACCAATCATCTGAGTCCTGGTTGTGGGACCAGTTATCCGGGGTCCTGGTTGTGGGACCAGTCGTCTGAGTCCTGTTTGTAGTATCAGTGTCATACACAAGATTTCAATCTTACTTGAGATATAGAATTTAACAAAACTGCCATACACACGAGGTCACCCTTCATGTGATATTCAACTTAACAGTGTCATATACACGAGGTCACCCTTCATGTGATATTAACTTAACAGTCATACACACGAATTCATCCATTATGTAATATACAAGTTAAGAACAGTGTTATACGCAAAGCAGACATAACTACTACATTACACAAAGTTCAAGGTAAAGGCCACAGTCCTGATTATCAGGAACTGACCCGAGGAACTTCAAAATTAATATTAACGCAGCCTGCAACGCTGTAGGACATCCAGGATAATTTATGAGACACAAAACAGTGAACTTAATGAGAAATAAGACACACATGCAATACCTGGGTATTTTTAAAATATATCCAGGTGTTGTACATGTGCCTAATTGCTCGTCTTGTCAGTACTGTATACTGATGCTATGATACAATTTCTTTATATGCCTCCAGCTTACTCCTCTCTACAACAATGTAAGACTGTAAGTTTCTTATTACCAATGAAGTGTTAGCAACATTATGCTCCACTATCTATCAATACAACACCATCTTTATAACTGCCGTATGGAAAGAGGTTAAAAAATTAGAGAGCAACTGCACACCTGACCCAGCTGCCAGTCTTAACGCTACTTCCGGAGAGTTAGCAAGACTTGTAGATGTAGCTGAATCAATAGAACAAGTGAGGGGAAGCACCTGTGATTCTCCCTTTCCCTAAAGTAGGGAAAACGGGGAAGTAATAGTAAGAAATTTTGTTCATGTCGACACTACTTTTGACGAGATGCGAACATAAGTTTGTTGTCTGGTAGGGAGAGAGAAATTAAAACTAAGAAAAAACATATAATAAGATATATAAAAATAATGTTAAGAGCGATAGTGCATGGGAAAATTTTTTTTAGAAGCGTCAACCTTTTAGTCTGCAATGCTGGGGGCAAGGTTCACTATCTGGGAGAAGGTGAAATTGGAAGGTGAGAGGACGCCCAACATCGGCCCTATCTGCATCCCAGCACGTCATTATCACCAGAGGACCATGGGTGGTGCTAGGACGCTCATCATCGACCCCATCTGCATCCCAGCACGTCATTATCACCAGAGGACCATGGGTGGTGCTAGGACGTCATCATCGACCCCATCTGCATCCCAGCACGTCATTATCACCAGAGGACCATGAGTGGTGCTAGGACGCTCATCATCGACGCCATCTGCATCCCAGCACGTCATTATCACCAGAGGACCCTGGGTGGTGCTAGGACGCTCATCATCGACCCCATCTGCATCCCAGCACGTCATTATCACCAGAGGACCATGGGTGGTGCTAGGACGCTCATCATCGACCCCATCTGCATCCCAGCACGTCATTATCACCAGAGGACCATGAGTGGTGCGAGGATGATCAACATCTACACCCCACACCTCCCAGCCTGTTATTTTCACTAGAGCAACGTGTAATGTTGTTCCATTTGTTAGTAAGCACGTCGCTTTGTATGTGTGTGTGTGTGTACTCACCTAATTGTGCTTGCAGGGGTTGAGTCACAGCTCCTGGCGCCGTCTCTTCACTGGTCGTTACTAGGTCCACTCTCCCTACTCCATGAGCTTTATCATACCTCTTCTTAAAGCTATGTATAGTTCCTGCCTCCACTACATCACTTTCAGACTATTCCACTTCCTGACAACTCTATAACTGAAGAAGTACTTCCTAACATCCCTGTGACTCATCTGAGTCTTTACACTTCCGATTGTGACACCTTGTTGCTGTGCTCCATCTCTGGAGCATCCTGTCTCTGCCCACATTGTCGATTGCTCTCAGTATTTTACATGTCGTTATTTCCCTTTCCTCGAGTGAGGGTTGTAGTCTTTGGCCCCTAGACTGTACTCTATCTGCGGTCTTCTTTGCCCTTCCCCAGTCTTCATGACTTTGCACTTGGTGGGGTTGAACTCCAAGAGCCAGTTTTTGGACCAAGCCTGCAGCCTGTCCAGATCCCTTTGTAGTGTTGTCTGGTCCTCCTCGATTGAATTCTCCTCATTAACTTCACATCGTCTGCAAACAGGGACACTTCTGAATCTATTCCTTCCGTTATGTCATTTACACATACCAGAAACAGTACCGGTCCTAGGATTGACCCTTGTAGAACCCCGCTCGCCACAGGCGCCCACTTGACACCTCGTCAAGTACCATGACTCGCTGATGCATTCCCGTCAGGTATTCTCTGATCCATTGCAGCGCCTTCCCTGTTTTCCCTGCCTGGTTCTCCAGCTTTTGCACTAATCTCTTGTGCGGAAATGTCAAAAGCCTTCTTACAGTTCAAGAAAACGGAATCTACCCACCCCTCTCGCTTGTCTTACTGC
>NW_026472763.1:20000-25000 GCF_026875155.1 Cherax quadricarinatus
AAACATACGACTACAAAATTAGAACGTCGGAGTCATAAACCATGTAGGAATAAGTCCTATAATCATGTATATATGTATATACATACACATGCACATATACACATACATGTATGTGCACATATGTTCTTACAGCACAGACTGGATTATACTAGAACAAACAAACAAACAAACAAAAAAGACTTATCACTAAAAACAAAAACTAGACAAACTAAATACATAACATCCAAAACAGAAGTGGCAGACAATGTCAGATACACAAAAAAAACATTGTAACACATTGATATAACAAATTCTACTAAAAAAAACCCAACCAACCGACTTCCAAACAAACAGTCGGAGTCATTATAGAAAACATGTAGGAATGAGTCCTACAAACATATACATATACATATATATATACATATACATACACATATAATATATATACATATATACACACATATACACATACATATATATACATATATACGCATGCTCATACACACATACGTGTATGTGCATTTGTTCATACAGAACAAACTGGATCATACATAGAAATAAAGCACTAAATGACTTTTCACCAAATAAACTAAAAAAATATTACATCCAATGATAGAACTATACCTAAGACATTGGTTCCCACAAACACACCTACACACACACAAAATTAATGTTACCTATTAACACTCAATATATAATATGACCTTCCAGTCAAATGAAGGGTATATATAAACCCCATCAAATACTTTTATATTTTGGTACATAGGTCATTATGTACCCATTCAATACGATAAAAAAGAGACATATGACAAGGATAATTCTAACATCAGATTCGAATGTATAAAACATATCCTCACAATATACATATAAATATAAACCCCCTATATAAAATGGTTCTTATAACAATAAGAGAAAAAACAGAAAATCACATACTACTTTTGACTCTGTGATTTTACAAAATTCATAAAGGTCTACATACCCCGGAGCCCCCGACGGCTCCCTGCAAAAAAAAAAAAAAAAAAAAAAAAAAAAAAAAAAAAAAAAAAAAAAAAAAAAAAAAAAAAAAAAAAAAAAAAAAAACTTTACCCACATCTACCACCTTGCAAACCAATCAACCTTCCTCATCAGGCTTCCAATCACTCCAAGAGGACACACCACTGAAGAGACCAACCCTTGCCTCTCACCCGTCACCAAACGGAGTAGACTTTCAACAGTAAGCTCACGATATCCCTCTGGAAAACTACTTACCCACCTTCCCCCATATAATTGTTTGTTCCTACATGCTGTCCTATAAAAACACGCCGCCAACGCTTTTATCCTAATGTTTCCCTCCACCTCCCTCATCCCCAAGAAACATGCAAGTAATCAACTATTACGTATCTGATAGCCCTCCCACCTCTTTGGGTACCTCCCATATTAACATTAAACCCCTGAGGGTTGATATCTGTCCCCCCCCCCAATAAAAAGAAAACCCTCTTCAACCACAATCTTACCACCTCCAAAGCAGAACAAAAATATACTACATGAAAAGCCGTTTAACTTCCCACAAAAACCGCATGATGCCTCTCTCAAAAAACCCATTCGTCTTAGCACCTCTTTCGATGCTAACGTCCCCATAAGAAATCTATAAACTAATTCCCTCGCTCTTGCCGGTATTCTTAATTTACTAAATTTCCCACCCATATCACTCTCCAATCATATGTGGGATACACTGCCATCCCTTGCATTGATTCCTGACGACGACCCACACCACTAACCGTTTTACCTTGAGTTTTTTAACATTGCGTACCTTTAACATAAACCGCAACATATCTTCACACTCCACTAAGTCCCTGCCACCCCACCATTTGCGGATATCCCCATCACCTCCCCCACCGAAGACCCTTTCCCCCGCTGCCCGAATATACCTCTGCTTCACATATAGCGCCTTCACCCTAGCCCCTAATGCAATCAATCCCAATCCTCCCTGTCTTACCGCAGTCATTACCACATCTTTACCCAACCACGCCCTCCCAAAACCCCACACATACCTTAAGGCTCTTCTTTGTAATTCCATAATATCCTGACTTCTTAAGGGGTAAATTTCCGCCACTCCCCACACCTTACTATAAATCAGCGTATTTACCACCACAACCCTTTGATGCAAGGTTACATCCCCGGCCCTTAGACTCCTGAGCCTACTCAAAGCTCTGTCCATTACTATTTCTGAATTAACCCTCCTACTCTCCTGTACATCTGCTAAATACAAAATCCCACAAATCTTTAGCCTATCTACAGTTATCCATCCAAACTCCTCCCCCAAGGTCCCTCCTACCCAATTGCCTACCTCCAACAACCGTGATTTCTGCTTATTAACTCTCATCCAGTAGCATTCCCAAAAATCTCAATTACCCTTCCCACTTTACTTAAATCTTCTATCTCATTAAGTAAAACAGTTGTATCATCTACATAACCAACAATATTCCACAAAATCCACCTCTCTCCCCACCCTTCCCATCCCACCATCAACCAGAACATAGAAAGGATTCTGCATACATGCAAAGAGTATTTGGGGAGTGGACACCCCTCCCTTAAACCCTCCCCATGCTTACTGAACTACCAACCTACCATTTACCTGTACTCTCATCGATGCATTCTCATACAATGTCCTCACCCATCCAACCACCCTCCCTCCAAAACCCATTTCACCATACTCTCAAACAAAAAGTCCCTATCAACATAATCATAAGCTTTCTCCCAATCCAGACCTAGAATACCTCCCTTACTACTACCCTCAAGGAAATCCGAATACGTCCATGACCTACCCGCATACTCCTCCCGGGATACCAAATTGTCCCCCATGTATCACCGACCCCATGACCTTCTTCAGTCTATTACCCAAAATTTTCGCAAAAACCTTGTAATCTGCACACATCAAAGATATTGCTCGGTAAGCACTCAACTCTCTACCCCCCTCTTCTTTGGCACCAAAACTATGACACCCGTACTTTGCGATGTGCCCAATTTCCCCACTAGTTAACATATGATCCAATAGCCTAACAAAGCACTGCCTAATACACCCCCAATGTGCTCTATAAAAATCATTTGGTATACCGTCTATCCCTGGTGTTTTCCCGGTACTCATCCCGAAAACTGCCTCTTCCACCTCAACCTCACTTATACCAACCTCCAACCCCACTCTATCCTGCTCACTTAAAATGCTATGGAACCCCCCTTCAAAAATACCCTCCCCCGAACCCCCTCCCTCCAACTCCATTTCTCCCTAAACCAACTATCAGCATAGAGACTCATACTTTCAGTATTGGATAGGACTCGACCCACTGGATACCCTCCCACCCCAGGGCTTGTCTCCAATTGTAGAATGGTGGTTACACTCTGTCGGTCCCTAAATTTACGTAAAACAAACCCAGACGGCTTATCACCCCACAATACATCCTCTAACCCCGCCCTAACCCTAATTGCATCGAACCTATCATTGTGTATTTCAGCGATCCTACTCCTCAGACTGTCCATGTCATCCTCATACCACCTCCCCAACATAACAATCTGCAACTGTCCCTCCAGATAATTTTGCAACCCAAAACGCCACCTCGCCTCTTCCCGTCCCCTAACCTTAAAAAAATTCGCTATTCCCGGTTTTGCCTGCATTTCCCACCAATCTAACAGATCTATCTCCCTGTCCCTAGCCTCCCAAAAAGGCAACCACCAATCACTGAAAAAAGGCCCCTCCACATCCTCCTTAAGAAGCCTTACATTTAATTTCCAGTACCCAGAATAAATACGCACCACTCCATCCCACATCAAATCTGCTATTACCGCCCTGTGATCCGAAAACCCCACATCGAAGGTTTGCACCCTCACAACATCTATACCCTGCTTAATATAAATTCTGTCCAATCGCGCTTCATATCCCCTACGGACGAACGTGTGCTCCACTAGGTATCCCCCCCTCCCACCACATCAACAACCCCAATATCTCGCAATACATCCTCAGCACACTCAGCACACAACCCGCCCTCTCGGTTCGACATCACCACTCCTAATCACACAATTCCAATCACCACCTATTACTGTTATAGCAGGCAAACCTCTCAAGTGATACAGCAATACCTCTCTGACAAAATCTACTTTTACCCTGGTATTGCTAGTTGCTGGCATGTAAACTCCTACAAAACTAGCTCGACTCTCACCCAGACACCATCCACCCTCACGACCCTCCCACCCCCCCCCTCTTCCCAGCCCATGACACGCAAGGGGCTGGTCTCCTTTATCGCCACTGCTACCCACCTTTCAATGCAAACCACTGGTAAATACATCCCATATCCTTTTAACCGCAACACACAACCAGCCCTATGATTATGCTCTTGCAAAAAGCAAATATCTACATCAAACCGCCGTAAAAACCACTCCAACCAAACTTTCTTAACCTCAGTCTTAAGTCCATTGACATTAAGCGTGACACTTCTGAAAATTATAGAAGTGGCGGCTTTCCCCCATGCCGCTGGGATTTACTCGCTGCACTTTTCACATTGCGTATTCCCTTACCACTCGAGTTATCCTGTGCAGTCACCTCCCCCCTCCCTCTCCCACTGTGCAACTCAGGCGCACCTCTAGCACTATGTGGCATCGGTCCACAACCGCTGCCCATGACTTCTTCCCCGGCCTCTGCCCGGGGTATAACCTCATCTATCTTGATGCCGCAGTTTTTTTTTCTAGAACTTCCACTTACACACATCTCACCCTCAGACGAATCCTCCTGGTGTACCTCCACGGCCACCACACACTCCAGCCTTTTCTTACTCAAGTCTTTCTCCACAATTTGTTGTCCCTCCAGCTCTCCAACTTCACATAAACTGAGGACACCTTCTACACCCGGGGTCATCCCCATCCAAAAAATCCTTGATGACATCTGCCAGTAAACCCTCCTGAGTCGAAGCTTCCTGGACTAAAGACTCCTCAGCTAACACCTTCGACTCCCCCGACTCCCTGGGATAGTGACACACGTCTCCTCCTCCGCCACC
>NW_026472764.1:0-11105 GCF_026875155.1 Cherax quadricarinatus
TCTTTTTAACCGTTTCCCAAACCCCTTAAAATCTCCTATTTTGCTCTATCTTCTCTCAATGCTATACCTACAGATCTCATTTTATGGCTATCACTCCATGTTGTATTTGTGAAGCCTTTAAAGTCCACATAGACAACAGCAAAAATCAACAAATCAGAGATACATGTGAAGGTTAGTTGTAAAGCTTTATATGAAGTGGACCTCCACCCACACAGCCATATGGAACCCACTGAAATATATTTTTTTTTATTAACACATCGGCCGTTTCCCACCAAGGTAGGGTGGCCCGAAAAAGAAAGACTTTCGCCATTATTCACTCCATCAATTCCTTGCCAGAGATGTGCTTACACTAGTTATAAAACTGCAATATTAACATCCCTCCTTCAGAGTGCAGGCACTGTATCTCCCATCTCCAGGACTCAAGTCCGCCCTGCCGTTTCCCTAAATCCCTTCATAAATATTACCCTGCTTACACTCCAACAGCACATCAAGTCCTTAAAAGCATTTGTCTCCATTCGCTCCTAACACGCTTACACATTTGCTGGAAATCCAAGCCCCTCGCACACAAAACCTCCTTTACCCCCCTCCCTCCAACCTTTCCTAGGCCAACTTCTACTCCGCCTTGTCTCCATACAGATTTATACAGTGGACCCCCGCATACCGTTGGCATCACATAACGATTAATCCGCATACCGCTTGCTTTAATCACAAAAATTTTGCCTCGCATACCGCTTAAAAACCCGCTCACCGCTGTTCGTCCGAGACGCGTCCAATGTGCGCCTTAGCCAGCCTCACATGTTCCGCCGGGGCATTGTTTACCAGCCAGCCTCCGCGGTAGCATCCAAGCATACAATCGAAACATTTCGTATTATTACAGTGTTTTTGGTGATTTTATCTGGAAAATAAGTGACCATGGGTCCCAAGAAAGCTTCTAGTGCCAACCCTACAGCAATAAGGGTGAGAATTACTATAGAGATGAAGAAAAAGATCATTGATAAGTATAAAGTGGAGTGCATGTCTCCGAGCTGGCCAGGTTGTATAATAA
Organism: Cherax quadricarinatus; assembly: GCF_026875155.1. Taxonomy (NCBI): domain Eukaryota; kingdom Metazoa; phylum Arthropoda; class Malacostraca; order Decapoda; family Parastacidae; genus Cherax; species Cherax quadricarinatus. The sequence continues at coordinate 1,046 of NW_026472764.1, forward strand.
ACCCCAATCAACCATCGCTACTATTGGTGGTACAGCTGCTGCTACTGCACTGTCAGCTGCTGCTGCTGCTGTAGCATCGTCTGCTCCTGCTGTAGCATCGTCTGCTGCTGCTGTAGCATCGTCTGCTGCTGCTGTAGCACTGTCAGCTGCTGCTGCTGCTGTAGCATCGTCTGCTGCTGCTGTAGCATCGTCTGCTGCTGCTGTAGCATCGTCTGCTGCTGCTGCTGTAGCATCGTCTGCTGCTGCTGTAGCATTGTCTGCTGCTGCTGTAGCATCGTCTGCTGCTGCTGTAGCACTGTTGTTGGTGTGGCTTATTGAGAATATACCAAGAAACAATTAACCCAGAGGATTTGCCACCCAGGATAACCCAAAAAAGTCAGTGTCATCGAAGACTGTCTAACTTATTTCCATTGGGGTCCTTAATCTTGTATCCCAGGATGCAACCCACACCAGTCGACTAACACCCAGGGGAACAGGGAAAAATGCCTGGAACTAGTGCTCATATTGGTGAATTTAAAGCCAGCAAAGGTTTGGTTTGAGAGATTTAAGAATCGTAGTGACATACACAGTGTGATAAGGCATGTTCTGGAAGAAAATACCAAACAGGACCTACAGACTCAGGAGGAAAAGCACTCCCAGGACACAGTGTCTCATCAGTCATTGCTGCATCTTCAATAAAGGTAAGTGTCATTTATTCTTCATTTAGTAGACTAGTACATGCACAATATATACTGTGCATGTACTACTCTACTATTGTGCATGTATCCTTCTCTTTGTGTGTAGGAAAATGTATATTTCACGTGGTAAAAATTTTTTTTTCATACTTTTGGGTGTCTTGCACGGATTAATTTGATTTCCATTATTTCTTATGGGGAAAATTCATTCGCATACCAATGACCCCTCTTGCACGGATTAAAAATCGGTATGCGGGGGTCCACTGTACACTCTCGAAGTTATTCTATTTTGTTCCAACCTCTCTGCAAGTCCAAACCAAATTCTGGCTTATTTTTTATAGGATACTTTTACTAGTATTTTAAGGACACCAAAGAAACCAGAAGGCCTTAAAAATAAAAAAAAATAAAAGGTATAATGAAATGCTGCACTGCAAACTAAGTGTACTCAATAATGTAATATTTTATAAATAAATTTCATGTTCTGGAAATTTACCATTTAAAATTAAAGGAATATGAAGAAGTCGGAAAGTAATAATAAAAGGCTAGCAGCTTTGAAGCTTATGAAATAACTTCAAAAATTAAGTTTTGTATGTTACCTTATGAATGGCCTTGTATTAAAAGATGTCAGTAGGCTTACTGCATCATGAGGGTGAGTGACAGACTTTCATCTTCAAAATAAAATGTTAAGGTAAGGTTGAAAATTTATTTTTTTTACCTCCACCAAGTCCGAGTTTGGTCTTCAGTGGTACTCTGGTTGGAGTCAAGAGGTCGAATAACTTCTTATTGTAAATTTCTATGAACGAGACTGTGACACACTGTGAGCTCCTTAACTCTGGGTCTTGGAGGGCGGGGAAGTCTCACTCACATCAAGAAGGGTATGCAATGCTCTTTGTAAAATTCCTTCATCTTCCTGAAATCATATTATTATTATAATAAAAAAGAAGCGCTAAACCCACAAGGGCTATACAGCCCTGAAATTATAATGTGCAACAATAAAGGTCAGAAAAAAATTAAGACAAAAGTAAATGGCTCTGAAAGACCATTAAAAAAATCAGTGGGTTAGCAAGCTGTATAATTTACAAAACACCAAGATCATTTGCCTATTAAGTACAGTTAATGTAAAAAAATGCCCTATGCATTATTTGGCTGCCTTCAATACTAATTTTCAGCAATCTAAACCATTTGTTAAACTGTATTATGACTAATATACAGTATCATTATTTCAAATAAAATCACAATGCAGTATAAGAATAATTTTACTAAATTATGTTTTCAACAAAAAATAGAATCTCTTACTGTCGAGGACAAAAAAAAAAAATGGTTGTTGGATTCTTAGGTAGCCCTGCCCTTAAATCTCCACCACCACAGAAAAGTGACTCAGCTTCAGGAGAAAAATGTTAATTTGGGTACCAAAAGAAAAAACTCATTAAAATACTCAATACTTTGGACATTAAAATACTCTAAGTGCCCTAAAGTGCACTTGGAGTATTTTAATGTCCAAAGTAATACTCTACTCTGGTAGGTTTGTTGATGAGGCAAAAAGTTAAGCTGGCCTTGAAATTCAAGGTGTGAACTCTCAGAATGCCCTAAGGCTACTAGCTGCATCCTAAGTGCCTTCTAGACACTTAGGATGCATACCCCGTTCTGTGTGGCCTTGAGGGTTACCGAGTTTGACAGACATTTTTGGCTAGTGACAAAGGCAGAAGTAAACTGTTGACAAGAGAACTGCTAAGATCATCGGATTACGTAAGGCCAGGATATTCCCCAGATTTTAACCCCAGTAAAAACCTATAGGCTGTGATACAGATTTGCTAGGGGAAGAACATCAGCCCATTCCACAGCTTTAGGGCATTATCCAAAAGTAATGGGGAAAGTTATGCCATAAAACCCTGGAGAATGCATGTTAATCACTTCCTCGATAGTTGGAGGATGTCCTAAATTTAGCAAAAGGAACAACCTATTTTGTAGTTATGATTCTAGAGGGGGCTGGCATACTTTATGACTATTTTGTTGAATGGGATAAACACAAAATGTAATGAATACAACAAAATGGATATAAATGCTCTGGAAAACATACAAAGGAGATGACAAAGTTGATCCCAAGTATCAAAATCTTCCCTATGAGGATAGACAGAGGGCCCTGAATCTGCACTCTCTAGAAAGGCATAGAATTAGGGGGATATGATTGAGGTGTATAAATGGAAGACAGGAATAAATAAATTATTATTATTATAATCCAAAAAGAAGCACTAACCCACAAGGGCTATACAGCAGGGAATAAAAAAGGGGGATGTAAATAACGTGCTGAAAATATCTAGCCTAAACAGGACTCGCAGCAATGGCTTTAAGTTGAAAAATTCAGATTCAGGAAGGATATAGGAAAGCACTGGTTTGGTAATAGAGTTGTGGACGAGTGGAACAAACTCCCGAGTACAGTTATAGAGGCTAAAACGTCGTGTAGTTTTAAAAATAGGTTAGATAAATACACGAGTGGGTGTGAGTTTGGACCTGATTAGCTTGTGCTACTAGGTCAGTTGCCGTGTTCCTTCCTTAAGTGAATGTGACCTGACCTTACTAGGCTGGGGCATTGGCTTAAGCCGGTAGGAGACTTGGATCTGCCTCGCATGGGCCAGTAGGCCTGCTGCAGTGTTCCTTCTTTCTTATGTTCTTAAATCCTTCAATTTCTCAAAGCATTTCTTCTGCTGGTTAAGCGATAATTTCTAGTAAATCAGCACAGCCCAATTTTTTTTTTATTATTATTATTATTATTAAAGCTCTGACTGTCACAGTACATCATTCCCATTGTTGCCATAAAACTGTTTATTACATATATTATGGCTGATTACACATATCAAGGTAAAAGACTATTTACACTTCACCCATTTACAAAAGTGGAAAAAATTAGGTAGATTCAAACAACAAAGCCAATAAGTGGCAAAAAAGACAACTGCAGAAACTTTATTGAAACATGGATTGACTAACAAACATGTTTCACAGAAAAAATTAACCAAAAGTAAGTTTTGCATGTAGAAATGGTGGTCTGAATATGGGTGCTAGGAGATAAGTGAAAATTACTAATACAGGACTAAATTTTTTTTTATCAGTCAGTCTGTGCTGATGACTAATAAATTTCACATACAATAGCTTGATATATAGGAACATTTCTGGACCCTGAAAAAGCTGTACATGTTTGCTAATGGAAGTCAGAGCTCAGCTTATGCCCAGAAATCCTGAGCGCAGCCCATTTACAAGCAATTGGCACCATGCCCCTCTATACATTACTGCCTGCCCATGTTGAGCCCATGACATGCTGTAGAACCTGACATTTTATGTGCTTCAAAACACCCAGCAGCTAGGTTAGGTCCTGGCACTCTCCCTCACCTTCAAAAAATTCCTCTCACAGATCTATTCTTAACCTATCCTATCTTTCACATTTATCACTAAAGTTTTTCCAGTACATGATGTGTACTTCAGGTACACTAATCATTACATGAGAATAGGTAAATATTTGTAAAAAGTGGGCACCAACCCTTGGTTTAAATGCAAGGATGTACAACCTCTTTAGTCATTAACCCTTTGAGGGTCCGTCCTGTAGATCTACGGCTTTACGTTCAGGGTCCAAACCGTAGATCTACGTCATGAGCTCAGCTCACTCTGATAAACTGTGAGTGGTACATTTGGGCCTAGATATGAGAGAATACATCTATGTGGTATGTGTGCACCACATAAAACAGATCCTGCAGCACGCTGTATATAATGAGAGAAAAAACTGAAATCATGATTTTTTCGATTAAAACAGCGACTTTGCAGTGTTTTTTGTATGTTTTTTTATAGTTGTATTTGCGATTTCTTAGTCTCATTTGATAGAATGGAAGACATATTACAGAAATAAAGATGATTTTGATTGGTTTTAGCACTGGAAATGGCTTGAAACTGAGCTCAAAGTAGCAGAAATGTTAAATTTTCGCCGATATTCAAGAGTAAACAAACGACCTCACACGTCTAATACACCCCAGCTGGTGGGTCTAAATATGCATTCACAAATATGGTGATAATATTTATACAATTATTACAGTATTGCATAACAGTAAATCTTCTATTTTTTGGTGTGAATAAAAATTCATTGTGAATAAAAAATCAAAATGGAATTTAATTTGTAAAGCCTCAAAACGTAACTAATGAACAGAGGAAATGTTAGTTTAGTTCCAGGAATACCTACATTGTTTATTCTGGACCCTATTTTGAAATTGGAATATTTTGAACTTTGTGTAAAATTGCCAAATTAACAATTTCTGATCACTTTAATTTGTAGTTGAAACAGTTGACTTGGTGATTTCTTGTGCTCAATCGATAGAATAGAAGTAATACTAGTGAAATAGCTAAGAATTTGGTTGACTGGAATAATGTAATTGGCCTAAAATGGGAGTCAAAGTCGGCAAAATTACCGATTCGTAAATATCGCTGACACATCAAAATTCGCGAGCATAATTTCGTCAATTTTCCATCAAATTTCGTACTTTTTGTTTTATTACCTTCACAAAAAGATTCTCTACCATTTCACAAGAAAAAATAACAATTTTTTTTTTTGAAAATTCTTGGACACTGGTGCACCACTTCAGATTTGGGCCTTGGACCCTGAAGGGGTTAAACATTACCCAAAAAATAAGCTATGCAGTACAGTATACAGCTTATGGGTACTTTCAAGTCAATGGAAGGTATTCAGTGTCAGTGGTACAGTAAAATCTTGATTTAATGGACCCTATTTAAGAAATTCTGAATTGAACAGGCAAAATACAGAAACAATGGATGAAGTCTGCTAAAATCAAGATTGTCTATTATTGTTAGTCAGTTGGGTAAACTGAATTTGAATTTAACAGTCCATTAAACCAGAATTGTCTGTTATTGTTGCAGTCCACTGTGTAAAATGAATTTTCAGATTTAACGACAAAGTCAGTTAAATTCATAATGTCCCTTATTGCTACAATTGCGGAAAATCAGTTTCATTATTGTATTCCTGTTAACAGACAATCAGTTTTGATGGACACTCAGTCTCTCCTATTAGTTTATTAAATCATGGGTCCACTGTAGTTTGATTTTAATTTAAACAGGACACGGAGGACTGCAGGTTGTGCCTTGCTGAGGATATCTTATGCAAACTGTATTACACAAGGTAAACATTTTTGTGACCCACAATGGGTCACAAATGTGACATGGTAAACAGGACAACAAATTACAAATAAAATTAACCTTTGCACTACATGGGTTTGTACCCATTGTGAAGGTCTTTCCTGATCCTGTTTGACCATATGCAAAAATAGTAGCATTGTGACCCTCCTTTACTTTGGTTACAAGAGGTGCCACTGCCTTCCTAAAAACTATTTCTTGTGTACAGCTTTCTTCAAAGACCTCTTCAAACTTGTACGGTCTATCATGTGCATCATCGACGACAACCTGAAAAATGAATTTTTATAAATATATCACATGTGGATCACTATATAGAGATATGCAATTATGTACTAGGATATTTATTTTAATCAAAACTACAGAGATACAAAGAAATTTTTAAAGAAAATGTGACAATTCACAAGTATTTTATGAAATGTGAATAAGCATACAGTCATCAACAGTCAAATTATTTGATTTTATGACCCTTTGTTGCTACTGGATACTGCAGTACTGTAGTCTCTCCTTGGTGAGATTTCAGTCATTGCCAGGCAAAGTGAGAGAGATTTAGTGGCACTATGATACTGTGCCAAAGCTGTGGTTTAGGGTTTAAGGATTAAGAGTTGGCATATCCTGCATGGCATAATAGATCAATTATGATTAATCCAACATGCTGTTATTGAAGCTGTTCTTATTTAAGAATTGGCGATTGATTTTACCATACACAAGCTGGTTTCTCATTAGTGTGTCAAATGATTGTTGGAAATTGTCCTAAAGTTAATATATGTACTTTATGCTACTTATATTACGAATGCTGCAATGATAAATGATACTGAACAAAATAAAATAAAAAATTATGGAGGCGAGCCCGAGTCTGTACGGAAGGGATACAAATTATAGATTTTAAACACTTTTGCAGATGGAAATAGATTTTGCAAGTGGATATACTTTGACAGTACTTTTATTTAAAAGTGAATAACTCAAGAGCCAATATGAATCAAAATGAAGTACCATGCCAAGTAAGGACACTACTTTCACTAAACAAAAGTTTAGATTATATACTGTACAACACTGTACAGGTACACTGGTACAGTAGCATTACAAGTTTTGACTTTTATGGTTACAGTGCCCCATGGCCTTGTGGCTAAAGCTCTCACTTCACACGGCGAGGGTCCGGGCTAGATTCCCGGCGAAGGGGTGGAAACATCAGATGTGTTTCCTTACACTGGTTGTCCATGTTCACTCACCCATCAGTAAAATGGGTACCTGGATGTTAGTCGACTGGAGTGGGTCGCATCCTGGGACAAAACTGACCTAAGTTGCCCGAAATGCTCTGCATAACAAGGGGCTTTCTACATATATAGAAATATGTCAATGATGTCAGCTAGGCCTGTATACCTTGTACATGTACTTGTAGTAAATAAAGATATTATTATTATTATTTATACATCCCACAGAGTACTATACCACATGAATAAAGCTTAGGATAAATCAAAACATGTACAGTGATTTTAAAGTGAATATTACATATAATGCAAATTTTTATTATTATTATTATTTTTATTGCAACCTCATTTGCAATTCTTGGTACCTCTTTATTTGCAGCACAAACAGCTAAGATGCTCCGCGCACCCTGCTCCTCTTCCTGCTGTAGGAGAGGCCGTGTACGCACATAAACTTTGACATGCCCACCACAGGCATGTGGGGCTATGGGTGTCACAAACATATGCCTGCAAAAAAAAAAAAACATTAATTTTTTTCATAAAGCTGAAGAGCTATACTATATTAAAGGCCTATACAATACATGCTACTTTTCATTAATTCGCTATCTTTGTTAAATATTTAAAAAATTCATGATTATCCTTCAGAGAAAGTATATGTATCTAGTATTGTGTTAGTCCTATCATATTAATTGTCAACTTATCTGTAAGAATTGTAATATTTAAACTGTCAGAGTTGCACTGAGTAGTAGCAGTCTTGCAATATATTATGGGGGAGCGCTAAACCCATAGGAATTATACAGCATCTGCGGATGGATGGAAGGCATTTGGGTTAAATTCAGGGAACTGAAGCACATATCCAATTCCCAAGATCAAGAGCCTTTCACCAGCGTAAATTATTATAGCCAAAAAGAAGCACTAAACCTTCAATTATTATTATTATAATCAGGGGGGAAGCGCTAAACCCAGAGGATTATACAGCGCCTGGGGGGGATGTGGAAGGCATTCAGGCTTAATTCGGGGAATTGGAGCACAGATCCAATTCCCTAAATCAAGAGCCCCTCACCAACATCAAGGAACCTTCCTTGAGGGAAGTCTTACAATATAACCTTGAATTTCTTGTTAATTATCCAACAAATCAAATTATAATCGTTATGAAAACGTTTATCCTCAAAACTTTCATTTTTAAAGTATTAAGGATAAAACCCTGATTATATTATTCATGGAGAAGAGTTAAATCCGCAAAGGTCAAAATAACAATACGTACATATATTTAAGCAGTAAACTCGTAAGGGTCATAAAAGCGACAGCCTGGGAATGCGATAATCTGGTTTAATCTAAGGAAAGGAGTATTATAAACCCATAAGGGTTATACAGCACTGCAGTCTGGGGAATGTGACTAATCTGGTCTGATCCAAGGAAAGAATTATTATAAACTCATAAGTGTTATGCGGTGCTGCAGTCTGGGGAATGAGACAATCTGGTTTAATCCTAGGAATGGCATATTATAAACTCGTAAGGGTCATAGTGATGCAGTATGATGGATAGTGTCGTAGCATAGAGCCAGATGCAAGTGTCAGAGGAATAGAACGTTGGTAGAGCCTCACCTGCACTTGTCACAGCTCTAAATAAAGATAATCCAGAGTTCACACATCAGTTACTGTTTGAATAGTTACCAAACAGGCATACCAACAGGCACCAACAACACAGCATCTCATATCTCCACCATGTTCAATCAGTAGCTTTATTTTCATATTTCCATCCATTTAAAATTAAAAACTAATAAAAGAAATAATTTTACATTCGGTGGGAGAGAGCATAAATGACCTTATGATATATATTTATGAGAGTAGATTACCACCCTGACATAGCTAGTCCACGCATCTGATGTATATTTCATCTATCTCAATAAGTCTTATTCCAACGTTTAGTAGTTACGTAATTATTTAGGCTAGTGATATATAGACGGTAAATAATATAATAAAATTGGCTTCATTCGCAGTATGTTTTATGCATTGAGAAAAAACAACCATAAACTGTAATAATCTTTATTATCTAATTAAACTTCACTAAACAAAATAAAAACAAAATGTAGTTTACATTTGACAAAATTTTTATCAGCACATAAAAAGTCACTAACATGCCGTCCGTTACGGGCAGACTAATAATGCTTACAGACTATTAAAACTAAATATAGGTTATTCAGTGGGAGGCTTTTTTTAATGTACAAAAAGTGAGGCAGTTAAGTAAACAATAGCACAATTTTAGTATTATTGCTAAAACGGTTGGATTAGATTTTTAGATTTTGCCACCGAAGTGGCTAGTTTATTGTGCACCCCATATCCATCCTGTGGACGGTAGCGCGAGAGCATATGGATACACAAAAGGCCTAGGAACTAGGCCCCAAAGGGTTAACCTGGAGTTTACCTGGAGAGAGTTCCGGGGGTCAACGCCCCCGCGGCCCGGTCTGAGACCAGGCCTCCTGGTGGATCAGAGCCTGATCAACCAGGCTGTTGCTGCTGGCTGCACGCAAACCAACGTACGAGCCACAGCCCGGCTGATCCGGAATACATATGGATTTATATCTACATATCTATAGTTCACTTATCTGTTACAAGCAAATTTAGGAAATTTGCTTAGTATATCTGGTATCTTATTTTCATTAATAAGATATCTTGACATGTCACATAGGTTATTATACTGTCTGTCTCTGTATTCCTCAATAAGTGGACAATTAAGCACATAGTGTTCAAGAGAATGACCATATGCCTGATCACATAATTTACATTTAGTTTGATCATCATCTGTGTGTCTCCCAAACTGCCAGAAGTACTTATAACCAAGCCTAAGCCTGGCCACTACAACATCAGTCAGTCTGTTCACACTGCAAGTTGCTCCATAAACATACTTATCTACGTTCTGTTATCATAGTGGGTTATAGATCTACTCAGGCTTCTAACTGCTTCCCATAAAAACATTTTTTTATTTATTTTTTCCCAAATT
>NW_026472765.1:0-10658 GCF_026875155.1 Cherax quadricarinatus
GGGTATTTTACCATCTCAGCAAACATTTTCTTTAGGAAGATTGCGGTTCCAAAGACATTAGCTTTGAGTAGGAGAGAAAGGTATTCTCTGGATGCTATGTCCATAGTGTGTTGCAGTGTCAGTAAAGATGGTATAAACCTTGGTAATAAATACCGACAAGTTGGTTTAAAAAAGACACGTAAGCAAACACTATAAACATATTTATTAGAAAACGTTTCGGTCCTGGGACCTTGATCACTTCTAACATACAGGGGTTTAGAAAGACATTATATTATAGGCGGAGAGTGATTATGTCGGAGGATTCACCTTCAAGGACCATAACATTGTATCAATCGCATCTGCTAGAAAAATGACAGGAGGGATAATTGAGAACCCTTCAAACTAGGGAGGCCAAGCCCATGATGACACTCTTCAGGTCACTTGTTCTATCTAGGTTTGGAATATTGCTGCACTCTAACAGCACCTTTCAAGGCAGGTGAAATTGCCGAACCTAGAAAATGTACAGAGAACTTTCACGGCCCGCATAAGGGAAGATAAAACACCTCAATTACTGGGAGCGCTTGAGGTTTCTAAACCTTTTATTCCCTGGAACGCAGGAGGGAGAGATACATTGATTATATACCCTGGAAAATCCTAGAGGGACTAGTACCGAACTTGCACACGAAAATCACTCACTATGAAAGCAAAAGACTTGGCAGACGTTTGCACCATCCCCCAATGAAAAGCAGGGGTGTCACTAGCACGTTAAGAGACCATACAATAAGTGTCAGGGCCCGAGACTGTTCAACTGCCTCCCAGCATACATTAAGGGGGATTACCAACAGACCCCTGGCAGTCTTCAAGCTGGCACTGGACAATCACCTAAAGTCAGTTCCCTGATCAGCCGGGCTGTGGCTCGTACTTTGGGTTTGCGTGCAGCCAGCAGCAACAGCCGGGTTGATCAGGGGCTGATCCACCAGGAGGCCTGGTCACAGACCGGGCCGCGGGGGCTTTTGACCCCCGAAACTCTTCCAGGTAAACTCCAGAGGTGAGATTTTGCGCACGTGACCTGAGGAATGTCATAAGAACAAGGTCCCAGGACCGAAACGTTTTTAATAAATATGTTATAGTGTTTGCTTACGTTTTCCTTTCTAAACCCAACTTGTCGGTATTATTACCAAGGTCTATACCATTGTCTGACACTGCAACACACTATGGACATAGCATACAGAGAATACCTTTTCTCTCCTACTCAAAGCTAATAGTCTTCGGAACCGACACATCTTCCTAAAAGACTGTATTGCTGAATGGTGATACCACGGTCCACTCCTCGACAACTGACCACATTAGACACCTTTCTCTCCTGCTGTTTACGCCTACCTTAGAAAAAGCTCTGATGAACTGCGACATGCTCAAAAGGGGGCCTCATTACGTGCCGCTCAGATTCGTGCTTCACTTCCTACTCCTGACAAAAGGGGACTGCAGAATATATACTCAGCCAAGTTACCACTGCCAACATCCAACAGAAATTTGAAGCTATCACGAAAATACAAGACCTGTGCTCCACAGCAAATGGAGCGAAATGGGACGACCAGAAATCATAAATAACTTATTTTCCTATACACTAACCTCACCGAGACAGAAGCCCTGGGGCTCAAGTTTACTACTGGCATCAACAAGAAACATAATCTGGTGGTATGGTAACCAAGAACCAACCTTTTGGGAGACTCCGAGTTTCAAAAGGGCTTTGTCCAAGGAATTATCACTGCTTGTTGAGGCCCCAGCTACCTGAAGGCCTTCCAATACCGGACATTCCCAAAGATACATAAGCACTTCAGGAACTTCCCAAACAACGATATGATTCAGTACAACCGCTTCAAAAGGAGGGGTGTGGTGTTTACTCAAACACTGCGATAAACAATAAAGTCTAAATTTCCTCAACGATCCCAACCATACCGCCGTATCGGAATCAGTGCCACTTCAAAATTTCCTCAGACTTCCTTCAAAGGCTCGTGGACATCTACGAAACGACGAGGCCAGACTTTTTAAGGTCCCGCCACAGCTGTAGGGCCCTAAACAACAAACCGGACCCACTACGCCTCACTTCGGGCAAGGGGAGTGCCCCACACAGCTACCGGCCACCCTTCCCAATACCTTTCAGCGCTTCTGGGCACTATCAGTCAAGCCCACTCAAACACTCAGGTGCCTTCTCCCCGAATTTCCAACCTGAATGTCAAAAACAAAAGCATGGCTTCCTTCGATGTCACACCCTCCCTTTACCAACGTTCCTACTGACGCTGCAATCAACATTCTGAGACAGAGGCTCACTGAAAACCACGACCTCCCTTTACCTCTTCTAGATTTTTATCAATCTAGTGGAAACTGTGTGTTAATTTCAACTTCTTCAAGTATCAGGACAACTGTTACAAACAATGCTTTGGGATGGCAATGGGCAGCCCGCTCAGTGCTGTGCTTGCCAACCTCTTCATGGAAACTTGGAGACAGAGATTCAGCACCCTCATTCCCAACACCGTTACCCGGCTAAGATACGTTGATGATATATTGGTTTTTTATCCGAGACGTCTCAATATCCAGGCCCTTCTCAACAAGATCAATGTAGTTGAACCCACAATAAAGTTTTACCAAATTGAACTCGAAAATGATGGCAAACTTCCTTTCCTCGACGTTCTACTGTGCAGATCTCCTGACAGTGACAAACTTCTCTTCAAAGTGTATAGAAAACCTACCAAAAAAGGACGATCTTAACACTTTTATTCACACCCAAGACACCCGCACTAAGAGAGGAGTCCTCATTGGCTTCTTCTTGAGAGCTCTTCGCATCTCCAGCCCTTGTTTTCTAGAAGAAGAATGCACTTACATAACACAAGCCTTTACACGTCTTCAGTTCCATCTTTCTTCATCCGAGATTGCAGACTCAAGGCACAAGCTATCCTCAACAAACCGCCCATAGAACAGCCCCCCAAACATTTCATAGTTTCTCCCATGTGGCGATGTTGCCCCGAATACTCGCCGGGCACTTGTTGAGTAACATCAACGTTTCCACCAAAAACACATCCTCTATCAAAGACCCCACTACGAAACGCAGGCCCCACACCTCTAAATTCTACCCGGCAGGCGTCTACACTATCCCCTGTGGGTTCTGTCCCAAGAAATATGTAAGGCGAGACAGGCAGAGATCTTGCAGTCCGCCTGAATGAGCAACGAAATGCCTCTAACAGAGACGATGTAAGGTACGCCTGTGTCCTCCACAGAGACTCCACGGGGCATTTGATGAACTGGAACGAGGCACAACTCGTTCTCCCCCGAACCAGACCTCAGACGCCGACGGTGCCTAGAAGCCTCACTAATCGCCGTCACCGACACTATAGAACGCAACACTGGAAACTACAAAATTTCCAAAACATTGGCATACATGATACTTAAGCAGCACCAACCCAACAACACAGGAGTCACATGATTTCATCGTTCTACCCCATCCTCATCATAGGCAGAGGTTGTTTTGATAAGGACCTGCCTCGCATGGGCCAGTAGGCCTTCTACAGTGTTCCTCCATTCTTATGTTCTTATGACATTCCTCAGGTCACGTGCGTCACATCTCACTCTCCGCCTATATATATAATGTCTTTCTACCTCTGTATGTTAGAAGTGATCAAGGTCCCAGGACCGAAACGTTTTCTAATAAATATGTTATAGTGTTTGCTTACGTGTCTTTCTAAACCAACTTGTCGGTATTTATTACCAAGGTTTATACCAACTTCTATTAGTGGTCCCTGCCTCCCGCTACGTCTTCGAGACCTTCACGCCTCACCTTCAGCAGTATTTAAGATTCCATTTTTATGCTTCAGCTTTACAATGTTCCAGACTATAAAGATGAACTCTTCTCCAGTCTGCAGGACTGCCCCCCCCCCTGAAAAACTATTTATCCAAGGTTGGTGGACTGATTACATCGTCTTTACTTCGCTGCTATGCCTGCTGCCTCAAATTTAATCCCCTCAGTATTTGACTAAAGATGTTGCAAATGTATGGAAGAAATAGGAAGTTACCACAAGCAGTAAGATAATGAGGCTCAGAATAGGGTATGTAGCAGGGGGGTTATTTTCTGATAAAAAAGTAGGCTAAGGACAGGAAGGATGTGTGATGTCAGCATGACTGTTTAACATACTGATAGACGGGGTTGTAAAAGAAATGAACGTTAGGATGCCGGGGAGAGGTGTGGTATTAGTGATAACGGATTTGATTCATAATGGGATTTGTCACAGTTGCTCTTCGGTTATTCTGAAGAGAGAGAAAAGCAGAGAGATTTTGTAGAGAAGCTGTAAAGGTTGGTGGAGGAATTTGGGAGGGAATGGAAAAGAAGAAAAATAAAAATGAACATAGAAAAGAGCAAAGTGATGAGAGTAACAAACATTATAGGCAATGAAAGACTGGAAATCGGACTGGAGGGAGGGAGTCTCAAATTCATATATTCGGGTGTGGACTTGTCGGCAGATGACTCTATGAAACACTATGTGAACCATAAGGCGAGAAAAAGATGGGTGGTACATTGAAGCATCTGCGGAGAACTTTATTCATGGTGGCAAAAGAGGTAATTGTATTAGAGTATAGTGGTGTCAACACTTATATGGGTGTGACTCAGCAAGAAGGCTGGATAGAGACAGTGGAAACGTCGCTTTTAGAAGCGATCTGTGGTGTTAATATTATACAGAGAGTTCGGAGCAAGGAAATTAGAAGAAAGTTTGGCGGGTTACTAAAAATATATTTCAGAGGGCTGAGGAAGGGCTCGTGAAATGGTTTGGGAATTTTAAGAGGATGGAACGAAATAGATATTTAATTGCAAATACGAAATTAACTGCACATACTGCACGGACAGGCATGTCAAGAAAACAGAAAAATATGGCTCTTAGCAGGCTTATTGAAGGTTGGTATTTGTAACTTTCTAAAATTGTAAGTGACATATGACAAGCCACCGACCATCTATGCCAGCCAGGTGGCATAGGTGGTGGTGGTGGTGGTGGCGTAGGTGGTGGTGGTGGCGTAGGTGGTGGTGGTGGTGGTGACGTAGGTGGTGGCGTAGGTGGTGGTGGTGGTGGCGTAGGTGGTGTGGTGGCGTAGGTGGTGTGGTGGTGGTGACGTAGGTGGTGGCGTAGGTGGTGGTGGTGGTGGCGTAGGTGGTGGTGGCGGCGGAGGTGGTGGTGGTGGTGGCGGCGTAGGTGGTGGTGGCGGTGGTGGTGGTGGTGGTGGGTGGTGGTGGCGTAGGTGGTGGTGGTGGTGGTGTGGTGGCGGCGTAGGTGGTGGTGGTGGTGGTGGTGGTGGTGGTAACACCAATGGCTGTAACACTATTAAATATTTGTGCCGAGTGCAGTAGCGGCATAATCAATACATCCCTGATGGATGTTGGAGCAGGAAATTCATATACAATTTTGTTAAGTCTTTACTGGTGTACATATTGTTTGTATTTACATATAAGCTCTTTCCTGTACCTATTATGTTACCTTCTAAATAAATCACAAATGCCTCATTGTAATTAGGAAATTAGGTTCTAGTCAAGTAAGCATTTCATGGATATTTAATAACAATAATAATTAAAATGTTAAATAATACTCGAAAAATTGTACCACAATCCAACTTTTAGGGCATATATGGTAAGTGTAAATGAAGGAAATCTCACCGAGGTGCTATTATATAAGACTGTGAACAATGGAGGTTGTGGAGTACAGTAAACGGTCCATGTACTGCATTAGTCTTGGTTTGTTTAAGACAGTAGTAAGGTTACGCCGGTTTAGCAATACCTACGCCAAGTTTAGGGGCGGCGGTGGTGGGGTGGGGGGTGAGGGAAGGACCTTAAATATAGCGAGAAGAGCGTGCATGGGCGGGGGTGATGTAGGGAGTGGGAACACGCACACGGCAGCTGTCGACCAAGCCAGCCAGGGCAACGTTTGCTAGGCGAGGCAGTCCAGTATACCTCATTTTTCTCCCGTGGAGGAAGTGACTCCTGGACCCTGCCTATCTTCCTCCATGAAAACAACCCATCAACTTTTGCCTTTATCTCGGGACGGAGTGCCACGACTGTGCCCTTGCTGACCATGGAAAGTAAGTCAGTAACTTTGACGTACATTGTACTTTATGAGCCTCAGTATTAACTGAGCTGAGGTTTAGTTTTGGACGGGGACGCTGCATTCTGTGTTGAGAGCGTCCCTCTCGTATCCGCATAATTACGTGTCTTTACTGAAGCTCACCAAAAGTGTGTGATTTTTTAACTCTCAGACGACGCAATTTTCTAGCAAATGACGCAGGAAAAATGAGTATTCCATTGCGTGAAAGACGAAGAAAAAAGCAGACCAAACTCAAATAACGAGCACTGCCTTTGTTAGAATCGGGACGCCGAGAAGAGTGGTGGATGGTTACCATGACAACGAGACGCCGACTCTGTGACGTCACCGATGATTACCATGACAACGAGACGCCGGCTCTGTGACGTCACCAATGGTCACCATGACAACAAGACGCCGATCTAGTGACGTCACTACCTAATCACCATGGTAACGAGATGCTAGGGCAGTGACGTCATCAATGGTCACCGTGACAACGAGAAACCAACTTAGTGACGTCAGCATAGCAACGAGATGCTCAGTGACGTCACCAATAGTAACTATGGCAACGAGACGCCAGCTTAGTGACGTCATCACCGACCAAAACATTTCACCAAGTGTTCAAAATGGCGACGGGCCTCCACCTGGAGCAGTACCTGGAGAGTAAGATGGGCATTTTCCCGCCTCTCTCCCCGACTCCCTCATTCAATGTCACTAGTGGACATTTATCACTTGGTGCTGATTTAGGTTTTTTATTCTGTCTGTCCAGGACATAAACAGTAACTAAATATTAAGTGTTTGCGCGGGAAATGCATACTCCAGTACCTATCATTCGCTGTGTAAGCTGTATTTGTAAGCTAAGCTTAGGGTAAGCTGGGGCTGGTATGGTCATGTCACAGTATGATGGTAATTATATGTGGCTCTCTGCCAAAAGTTGCCAGCTGAGCTGCTCAAATCTGCCGCAAAGTGCTTTCATATGTAGCTTGTTCTTGCTCCAAATGTTTCACTGAAATATTCTTTATTGTAACGGCACCTAAGTAACACACTAAATATAACTCATTTTCAGTTTGAGTCATTCTTGCAAAAATATTTCACTTTTCTCATGATCTTTGTAGTGACACCCCTCAAGGAAGGTTCCTTGATGTTGGTGAGGGGCTCTTGATTTAGGGAATTGGATCTGTGCTCCAGTTCCCCGAATTAAGCCTGAATGCCTTCCACATCCCCCCCAGGCGCTGTATAATCCTCCGGGTTTAGCGCTTCCCCTTGATTATAATAATAATTTGCAGTGACATCTACACAGTATATCTTCAGCAAAGAAAAATGAAAATTCGTTCTGAGCAATTCCTAGCAAAACATTATTTACTGTTAAGATGTTAATGTGATGGTAGTGATGGTAGTCACAGTAGTGTTGTGACTGCTGGGAAAGTTTACCTGGGTGTTAGTCGACTGGTGTGGGTAGCATCCTGGGGGACAAGATTTAAGGACCCCAGTGAAAATAAGATACACTGACTTGCTTGGGTTATCCTGGGTGGCTATCCCTAAGGGGTTAAAAATCTGAACAAAATTTTATCTGCCATTCCCCATGAGCTGTATGATCTCAATGGGTTCAGCACTTCTTTGTGATTATAATAATAATAATTCCTCCCATATCACCATCTAAACTCCAGTTTGTGCTGTAATATTAGACCAAGGCATGACATTCTAACACAGCAGAAGGTTATGTAAAGCTCAGATGTGGTAAACATTTTTCACATTCAGAATATATTATTTTAGAGCATATAAATCCATAATAATTTGTAACACTATATGTAACAAACCTGAATGAATTTTATCTTAGCCATACGAAACCTAGCCTAATACTACACCAGTACTGAACAGTAGAAATTCTTTCTCTTGATTATCTTAGTAGATTTAGCTATCTTTTATAGTCTCTTTCCTGATAATGTCACTGGAGATAAGTGTAACATGAATGATGTACTATTTATATATTCAGCAAGTATCCAGTTGGTAAGCAGATGAAAGATCATGCTATCAACTTGCCTTGTGTTAATTGACCCATGAATTTGATTCTTCACATATATGAAGTAATTATTATTAGCCAGTTACTAATGGCATCTCTCTTCATACTATACTGTAAATTATAGCCTAATAAAAGGTAAATTCTGAGATTACATAACCAGTAGAAATAGTTTCACCAGGATTCATTTACATATATCTTTCATACCTTACATGTCAGTTTCAGGTAGAAAGGTTATCTAGGCTTGTTCTGGTTTTGCATATCTTTTTT
Organism: Cherax quadricarinatus; assembly: GCF_026875155.1. Classification (NCBI taxonomy): domain Eukaryota; kingdom Metazoa; phylum Arthropoda; class Malacostraca; order Decapoda; family Parastacidae; genus Cherax; species Cherax quadricarinatus. The sequence continues at coordinate 8,377 of NW_026472765.1, forward strand.
TTTTTTTTAGCAAACCGGCCATATCCTACTGAGGTAGGGTGACCTGAAAAGAAAAGCAAAAGTGTTTCTTATTAAATTTAATAATTTATTTAGGAGAAGGGGTTACTAGCCACTTGCTCCCTGTGTATTTGTCACCTCTTACGACATGCATGGCTTATGGAGGAAGAATTCTTCTCCACTTCTCCATGGATACCCTTGTCAATTAATATTTCACCCAATGTTCTGAGCTTCTGTACTTATGTTTCTACATGTCAGTACTTTAATCATATTTAATTTGTATGGTACAATTTTAATTATGAGGATCTGTTTTTCGGATATGACTCCTTTACACATTTGTTCAATGATAATTTAGCTGTAAGAAAGGGTGCAGTATATAATCATTATCAGTAATTTGTAATAAAATATTGAGTAGCTGTAAATACTGAATTTTGTTATTGATTACATATTTATCTACTTCAGGCTTAGAAAATCTACCAACAGAATTGCAGCGGAATTTTAATTTAATGAGAGATTTAGATCAGCGTTCACAAGATGTCATGCGAAATATTGATCAGGTGAGTAGTATGCTAGTATATACAGTTTATTCTCCTAGTTCTCTAATACCTTATGTAGCATTGTAGAATATTAATATTTATTTATTACAAATACAGTGGAACCTCGGTTTTCGTGATTAATTCATTCCAGAAAGTCTGACGAAACCAAATTGTATGAAAACTGAAGCAATATTTTCCATAAGAAATAATGTAAATCAAATTAATCTGTTCCAGACACCCAAAAATATTAACAAAAAAATACATTTTATAGAGAATAACTATAGGTTTTGGAGGGGAAATCCCCTTCCATAAGGACTTAGGTATCAAGGCCCTAGCCGGGGTTACTTCCCTTCTTTGTCTTTTACTGGCACTAGGACCAGCTTGACAAGGCATAGTCAATGAACATTTTGCAGACATGGCTTGCAACAGCTTTATTAGGGTGATATTTCTCCACAAAACTTTGCAACTCACTCCACTTTGCACATGTGCTCTGAAGCAATTCCTCAGCTGTGATCTGTTGCTGTTCCAGTTGAAGGTGTTGCAGCTCTTCAGTGGTTAGCTCTTCCCTGTGGTTGTCCACCAACTCTTCCACATCCTGGCCACACATCCAACCATCATGTTTCTCACCATTATCAAAGGGCTGGCACTCTCAACTTTCTTTGGCCCCATGGTGGCTTATTTAGCAGTTGCACTCAATGAACAAGCACAAAAAATATAGATTATTATGAAATGTTTCGGCTGAATGCGCGGGTTGATGCTCACTCAATGATAAACAAAGGCAGACTGCGTCTCTCGGCGCTTGAGTGGCCGAGTGATGCGGTGGGCAGGTGGATGCGTTCAGTATGGACTCGTCAACTCTACAAAAACTGAGGTGATGATACAAAAACTGGGACAAAATTTTGACAGAAAAAGTCGTCGAAAACCAAATCATACGAAAACTGAGGTTCCACTGTATTTAGTATTGGAATAAAATTAAAGCACTAGTATGATGTTAATCCAAACATTTGCATTTTCTAATATCAAAGAGATAAATTGTATTTTGATTTGTGTGATACACACAGGGCTGGATTAAGAAGTCTCCGGGCCCTAGGCTATTCAGATTGGTGGGGTCCCTTTGAGTTACAGGTAAGCGAAGTGACCCCTTCCAGCTTCGGGGGGGGGGGGTCGGTGTGAGCCTGTTTAAGGTCTAATTGAATACATTCTGGCTATTTAGATTAAATTTAATAGGGAAAGTACATCAAGACAACCAAAACCATTTACCAACAGCCATTATAACTATCTTGTTAAATCATGCATTCTAAAGAGAATAAACTCAAGACAGCATAGTATTACTAGATTAGGCTATTAAAGTAGTGACCATGTACCTATTATATTCAGCATAACCACTACAGCACTATTATTCCCTTTATAAATCACTGACCATTATTGTTATCATTGCATCATGCATAAGACTATCAAATCATATAAACTCAAGAAAGTAAAGAATTGTTTATATTCACAGGCACTTCTTAAATAAACTTTTTTCTGGATTTCATATTGGCAAAATCATCAATTATATTCTGAAAATCAATATTTCTTGTTAGATCAGACTCAATGGTCAACAAGGCTAGGTTACACAATTTGTCTTGTCTCATTGTTGAACGGAGCTGGTTTTTCACTCTTTTTCAAAACAGAAAATGAACGTTCTATTTCACAGTTAGTAGCTGGAAATGTTAGGTAAAGGCGATACACTATGTCAACTTAGGAAGT
>NW_026472766.1:0-10912 GCF_026875155.1 Cherax quadricarinatus
AATGCCCTGTCTGCGACAACGTGGCCAGTGTGTTGCCACAACCTGGGCAGTACGATTGTGTGTTGCAACACCCTGGCCAGGACAACTGTGTGTTGCCACAACCTGGCCAGTAGGACTTTGTTGGCACAACCTGGCCAGCACGACTGTGTCTTGCTCAACCTGGCCAGTTCGACTGTGTTGCCACAACCTGGTCAGTACGACTGTGTGTTGCCACAACCTGGTCAGTATGACTGTGTGTTGCCACAACCTGGGCAATACGACTGTGCGTTGCCACAACATGGCCAGTACGACTGTGTGTTGCCACAACCTGGCCAGTACAACTGTGTGTTGCCACAACCTGGCCAGTACGACTGTGTGCTGCCACAACCTGGCCAGTAAGACTGTGTGTTACCACAACCTGGCCAGTACTACTGTGTGTTGCCACAACTTGGCCAGTACAACTGTGTGTTGCCACATCCTGGCCAGTACGACTGTGTTAATGTCTCCGATACTGTTGTTATGTACTGTGATGTATGTTGTGGTGCACTATGTTGCAGAGATATATGGCACACTGAATGTTGTGGTGCACTATGTTACAGAGATATATGACACACTGAATGTTGTTGTGCACTATGTTACAGAGATATATGGCACACTGATTGTTGTGGTGCACTATGTTGCAGAGATATATGGCACACTGAATGTTGTGGTGCACTATGCTGCAGAGATATATGGCACACTGAATGTTGTGGTGCACTATGTTGCAGAGATATATGGCACACTGAATGTTGTGGTGCACTATGTTGCAGAGATATATGGTACACTGGAAGTTGTGGTGCACTATGTTGCAGAGATATATGGCACAAAGTCAGTTTGTTTCACAGGTGAAAGTTCCTCTCTGTTATGTGTTATATCACCACCACCACCACCACCACCACCACCACCACCACCACCACCACCACCACCATCATCACCACAACCACCATCATCACCACCCCCACCACCACCACCACCACCATCACCACCACCGCCACCACAGTAACACAGACGACCAGTACAGTACAGTACCAGACGACCGGTAGAATTCAGAAACACAGAAGACCAGTACAGTACAGTAACAGAACGGCAGTACAGTGCAGTAACACAGACGACCAGTAGAGTCAAGTAACACAGAAGACCAGTACAATAAAATAGCACAGAAGAAAAGTACAATACAGTAACAGACGACGAATACAGCACAATAACACAGAAGACCAGTACAGTACAATAACACAAGACCAGTACAGTACAATAACACAGAAGACCAATACAGTACAATAACACAAAAGACCAGTACAGTACAATAACACAGAAGACTAGTACAGTACAATAACACAAACGACCAGTACAGTACAATAACACAGAAGACCAGTACAGTACAATAACACAGAAGACCAGTACAGTACAATAACACAGAAGACCAGTACAGTACAGTAACACAGAAAACCAGTACAGTACAGTAACACAGAAGACCAGTACAGTACAATAACACAGAAGACCAGTACAGTACAATAACACAGAAGACCAGTACAGTACAATAACACAGAAGACCAGTACAGTACAATAACACAGAAGACCAATACAGTACAATAACACAGAAGACCAGTACAGAACAATAACACAGAAGACCAGTACAGTACAATAACACAGAAGACCAATACAGTACAATAACACAGAAGACCAGTACAGTACAATAACACAAAAGACCAGTACAGTACAATAACGCACAAAACCAGTACAGTACAGTAACACAAGACCAGTACAGAACAATAACACAAGACCAGTACAGAACAATAACACAAGACCAGTACAGAACAATAACACAAGACCAGTACAGTACAATAACACAAGACCAGTACAGAACAATAACACAAGACCAGTACAGAACAATAACACAAGACCAGTACAGAACAATAACACAAGACCAGTACAGTATAATAACACAAGACCAATACAGTACAATAACACAAGACAAGTACAGTATAATAACACAAGACCAATACAGTACAATAACACAAGACCAGTATAGTATAATAACACAAGACCAATACAGTACAATAACACAAGACAAGTACAGTATAATAACACAAGACAAGTACAGTATAATAACACAAGACCAGTACAGTACAATATCACAGAAGACCAGTACAGTAAAATAACACAAGACCAGTACAGTATAATAACACAAGACCAGTACAGTATAATAACACACAAGACCAGTACAGTACAATAACACACAAGACCAGTACAGTACAATAACACAGAAGACCAGTACAGTATAATAACACACAAGACCAGTACAGTACAATAACACACAAGACCAGTACAGTACAATAACACAGAAGACCAGTACAGTACAATAACACAGAAGACCAGTACAGTACAATAACACAAGACCAGTACAGTACAATAACACAGAAGACCAGTACAGAACAATAACACAAGACCAGTACAGTACTATAACACAAGACCAGTACAGTATAATAACACACAAGACCAGTACAGTACAATAACACAGAAGACCAGTACAGTACAATAACACAGAAGACCAGTACAGTACAATAACACAAGACCAGTACAGTACAATAACAAAGAAGACCAGTACAGTACAATAACACAAGACCAGTACAGTACAATAACAAAGAAGACCAGTACAGTACAATAACACAAGACCAGTACAGTATAATAACACAAGACCAGTACAGTATAATAACACACAAGACCAGTACATTACAATACACTAAACTCCATACAGTATAATAAAACACACAAGACCAGTACAGTACAATAACACAAGACCAGTAAAGTATAATAACACAAGACCAGTACAGTATAATAACACACAAGACCAGTACAGTATAATAGCACAAGACCAGTACAGTATAATAACACACAAGACCAGTACAGTATAATAACACAAGACCAGTACAGTACAATAACACAAGACCAGTACAGTACAATAACACAAGACCAGTACTGTATAATAACACTAGACCAGTACAGTATAATAACACAAGACCAGTACAGTATAATAACACAAGACCAGTACAGTATAATAACAAAGAAGACCAGTACAGTACAATAACACAAGACCAGTACAGTACAATAACAAAGAAGACCAGTACAGTACAATAACACAAGACCAGTACAGTATAATAACACAAGACCATACAGTAAATAACACACAAGACCATACAGTACAATAACACAAGACCATACAGTATAATAACACACAAGACCAGTACAGTACATAACACAGACCAGTAAAGTATAATAACACAAACCATACAGTATAATAACACACAAGACCAGTACAGTATAAATAGCACAAGACCAGTACAGTATAATAACACACAAGACCAGTACGTAAAATAACACAAGACCAGTACAGTACAATAACACAAGACCAGTACAGTACAATAACACAAGACCAGTACTGTATAATAACACTAGACCAGTACAGTATAATAACACAAGACCAGTACAGTATAATAACACAAGACCAGTACAGTATAATAACAACAAGACAGCTACAGTACAATAACACAGAAGACCAGTACAGTATAATAACACAAGACCAGCACAGTACAATAACACACAAGACCAGTACAGTATAATAACACAAGACCAGTACAGTACAATAACACACAAGACCAGTACAGTACAATAACACAGAAGACCAGTACAGTACTATAACACAAGACTAGTACAGTATAATAACACACAAGACCAGTACAGTACAATAACACAGAAGACCAGTACAGTACAATAACACAGAATACCAGTACAGTACAATAACACAAGACCAGTACAGTACAATAACAAAGAAGACCAGTACAGTACAATAACACAAGACCAGTACAGTACAATAACACAAGACCATAACAGTACAATAACACAGAAGACCAGTACAATACAATAACACAGAAGACCAGAACAGTACAATAACTCAGAAGACCAGAACAGTACAATAACACAAGACCAGTACAGTACAATAACACAAGACCAGTACAGTACAATAACACAAGACCAGTACAGTACAATAACCCAAGACCAGTACAGTACAATAACACACAAGACCAGTGCAGTACAATAACTCACAAGACCAGTACAGTAAAATAGCACAAGACCAGTACAGTACAATAACACACAAGTCTAGTACAGTAGAATAACACAAGACCAGTACAGTACAATAACACACAAGACCAGTACAGTACAATAACACACAAGACCAGTACAGTAAAATAGCACAAGACCAGTACAGTACAATAACACACAAGACTAGTACAGTAGAATAACACAAGACCAGTACAGTACAATAACAGAGAAAGCCAGTACAGTACAATAACACAGAAGACCAGTACAGTACAATAACACAAGACCAGTACAGTACAACAACAAAGAAGACCAGTACAGTACAGTAACACACAAGACCAGTACAGTACAGTAACACAGACGACCAAGAGAGTACAGTAACGAGGACGACCATTGTAGTACAGTAACACAGACGACCATGACTGTACAGTAACACAGAAGACTTGTACAGTAAAACTGAAGACCAATACATTACAGTAAGACGGAAGACCAGTACAGTACAGTAACACAAAAGACGAGTACAGTAGAGTAACACAGAAGGCTAGTACAGTAACACAGACGACCAGTGCAGTACAGTAATACAGACGACCAGTACAGCACAGTAACACTGACGACCAGTACAGTACAGTAACACAGAAGTCCAGAACAATACAGTAACACAGACGACCAGTACAGTACAGTAACAGACGACCGGTAGAATTCAGAAACACAGAAGACCAGTACAGTACAGTAACACAGAAGACCAGTACAGTACAATAACACAGCAGACCAGTACAGTACAGTAACACAGAACGGCAGTACAGTACAGTAACACAGACGACCAGTAGAGTCCAGTAACACAGAAGACCAGTACAGTAAAATAGCACAGAAAAAAAAGTACAATACAGTAACATAACAGTAAATGATAACAAAGATAATTATTATTCATCAGTTACATAGACAAGTAGGAATTTGGGACACCAAGGTCGCAAAAATGTCCCCCTTCGATACCTACAACTGTCTTATCCACAAGTTGCTCTAGACCTATTAATTACAAATGAAAGATGCATCATCAAGAATTCTGGTAAATATATAAGTTTGTGGACTGTGTATTAAAATTAAAAATGATTATAGATACACATACACATAACAGAAGGAGAATATCTTAAAATCACCCACCAATTTGACTGGAGATCAAGGTGTATCATACTCAGAAAACCTCACTGTATAAATTTATGAAAATACTAGCCAGAATTATAACACAAATCTAGATAGCTTATCTGAGGTTCCTGGAGCTGTCTTGTCCAGTCGTCTGATATCTCACTTCATGCAGGAATGCACATCCAACAATTTCGTGTCCTATTTGAGAGGTGTCAGCCCAATTTTACTTCTAGAGCACGAAAATTCTTCCAAATATTCACTAACGTTTGTGTCCAATTCAACCAACAATGGCGAGTCTCCTCTGCTCAGGCGCAGTTTCCCATTTTTTATAAAAACTTTATTAAATACAGTATGGCCATCTATTTACATATAACTACTGTATTTCTGGAAAATATATGCAGTATTTTCCACAATAGAACTATCACAGAGAAAGACTGACGAACTTTTGGGACCCAGACTGTAGAAGTGAAATCTACTCACTGGTGATGTTAGCTTACGTTTCGTGACCTTCAAAAAGATTTCATTCCATGCTTCATCATGGAAGGTGACCTCATGGCTGTCACAACATCGATGGTCTGCTGACAGCTGTAAGTATTATTCATAATCCTGATTAATAAAGACTGTCCATTGATTCATCTTCTAAACGCTGCTTGTTTCATGCTGGCAACATTTTGCCACCAGTTCCAGTTGGTTATGCAGACTAAATTAAGGAAGTACATGATAACATAAGGTACATTTTGAACTGCATGGACTACAAGAGATATCAATGGAAGCTTGTGGCGACTTGAAGTTGCTACTATTTTGCATGTACTGCAGCTAGGCTACACTAAGTATTGCTATTTTCTTTGTGAGTGGGATATCCGGACGAGGACTCTCATTACATCAAAAAGGATTAGCCACCCTGACATTCAATGAACCCTTAAACAAAAAAAGATCAGTATCGTCAACTTGAAGACTCGAGGGTCAATGAAGCAAAAAGCAATGGGGATGAATTTGTTGGTCCACAGATTTTCGAGCTTCTTTGAAATGAGCAGTTTAATTGTATACTAGTAAGTGAGGAGAAAAATGCGTGGTATGCTTTATGGTTAGTTGCAAAAAAAAAAATAATCAGAAAATACCTAAGTTTACAACTACAAGAACAGGGAAAACCTGCCGTTGTCCTGTCAACAAATGGGTTCCAACATGTGTTTAAGCAGAGGTATGACAAAGCTCAAGGTTCAGGGAGAGTGACCTAGTAGCGACCAGTGAAGAGGCGGGGCCAGGAGCTTGGTCTCGACCCCTGCAACCTCAACTAGGTGAGTACACACACACACCACAACACACACACACACACACGCACACACACACACACACACACACTACACACTACACACTCAGTTCTACGAACACTCACATATACATATAAGTGTACACATTCTTATAAACATATCTGCACTATCCCAGACTGTTGTTAACAATATACAATACTGTATAAGCATTTTAAAACAACAGAATTATTAATTATGTAACTTCAGTTTTCTTAAGAAAATGGAATGCTGATTTACAATGTTTCGATGACATCCTCTAGGAAAGATGTGAATATGTGGATTATTATTATTATAAAAAAAAGAAGCGCTAAACCACAAGGGCTATACAGCGCAATGTGAATATTTGGAGCAACTTGAGACTGAAAGTTAAGGTAAAACTCTCCTATTAATCATCTTATGAAAGATTAACTTTAGAATTTATTATTAAACAAGTGAATAAATCTCTCGGTTTTCACATTCGTACTATTCTAACACCTTGTAAAATAATAATAAAAGTTCGCCACAGACACAAGACAAAAACGTCTCGCTGAATAAAATAAAAATTATGAACTCGATCACTTGTCAAAGAATTTTGTTGGTGGCTCCTGCAACCCGGCCAGTACGTCTTTCTATTGATGTCTCCGATACTGTTGTTATATACTGTGATGTATGGATGTTATATACATTACACAACGTTATATATATTATACAATATTATATACACTACAAAATGGCGCAAAACCGACAAATTTTGAAACAATTGCAGAGAGGAACTACTGAGTGGGAGGTAAAGTCTATCTGTTATACGAGAGTCATTAACGCTCTATATGACAAATTCACCACCAGTCAAGAATACTTTATTCTTTGAAACTGTTAAATTTAACTCGGCATATATACACTGGAGATGTACATGTGTCAGAGTACATACGCTCAGATTTAAATTTAAACACTAATTCCAAGAATTAAGTATTCTTGACTGGTGGTGTAACTGTTACTTAATAGAATTATTATTTTTGAGAATCTTATGTGTATTTTATTATTGTATGTTTTAGTGTTAATGATTTTTTTTATTACTTTTGATATTCTCATTAAGTCTTCTTCTTCTTATTTTTCTATCATTATTATTATTATTATTATTATTATTGTTAATACCACAGTTTACTCCGTAAACTGTGGTATTCAATATTTGTACAGTTGCGTATTAAAAGAATTATTATTTATTGTAGTTTAATGCAGTCACAATCTTCTGGAGTTCGTACCCACTCCTCAGATGCCTTATTTTCATTGAAATGCTTCTTAAACGTTTTTCCACCATCACCTCTGCAGTTTTTAGAACGGAGTCTCTAAACATTTCGCAGTACATAAACAACTAACGTAGTATCACAACATTAAGGCGTTTTAGGGGTGGGTGGTGTTGGTCAGTGAAACCACATCATTCATAGCATCACCTGCACAACACCTTAGTCCAACACTCACTTGTTGTCTCCAACAATTCGTATCCTCCATAAATAAATTACGAACACGTATCACCCACTACTGTTGATATCCAAAAGAGAATTACTAAACTGAGTTAATATAGATAAATAATTGGGCCAATAATTAAAGTTGCTCTATGGAAATTTAACTAACAATTTACGGGGTAACTTTTAACTTCTCAATTATAGTCAAGGACGCGTGAGAGCGTCAGCAATTAATTACATTATAACGACCACTTATATGATTTATGCTAATGGCATATGGCTGGATACGGAGAGTCCACCTCATTATCCGAGCATTGGATAACAGTATTGATAAAATTTGAGAGGCTTGTGGTCTGAGAATATTGTTTTTTTAAAAACTAAAGTAGTGCCCAGATATACGTCAAAATGTTCTAATGCCATCACTAGAGCTAATGCCTCATTTTCAATCGTGGCATAGTTTTTCAGGTGACGTTTGAGTTTTGATGAAAGTAACACACAGGAGGGGAGATGTCAGTGGTTGAAGACTTCTGTAAGAGTACAGCAACCACTCCCAAATCCTCTCGCTAAATATGGAAGAAAAGGGTTTACTAAAATCAGGGGCTTCTCAAAACGGGAGCAGAAGAAAGCAAGCGCTTCAAACCTAGCTAACAAATCAGAGCAATCTTGAGTCCAGTTGAACTTTGCTGCTGGTGACATAGGTTAAATGAGCAGAAAACTTGAGAAAAATTAGGAGAGAAACTGCGGTAATATCCGAACCATGTCCTAGAACCTCTGGACTCCCTTTCCACCTAGAGGTACAGGAAATGCGGAAATAGCACGAACCTTAGCATCAATTGGAGCGACCTCTCCTTGACCTATCCAAAACCCGAGATAGGTAATCTTATCTTGTCGAAAACTATATTAGATTAAGTTAACCATGAAGTTATAGAGAGCCAATCTTTCGAACAGTGCTCTTAAAAAGTGTCAAGTGTTGCTCCCACTCGTCACTATACACGACTAAGTCACTAGGAAAGCCTCCACGCCCTCTAAGCTGTGTGTCAGTTCATTCATCTGACGTTGGAAAGTCGAAGCAGCATTACATAAAGTGAATGGAGTGACAAGATAGTTAAAGAAATCATCCTGAACGGTGAAAGCAGATTTTCCTGAGCACGCTTCGTAAAGGGGGCTTGATAATATCCCCCCTAGAAGATCTAAAAAGGCTGACATACTGGGCTCCTGAGACACGATCAAAAAGGTCATCAATGCATGGTTTGGGGATATCCATCAGGTAAGGTAACAGAGTTAACCTTACAATAATCAGTGCACATCCTAATAGTACCCTCTGGTTTATGTACTAAAATATAAGGAGATGCCCACGGACTTTTCTCTCAATCAGTCCATGAGATAGCAAAAAAGTCAACTTTTTATTCTGAGGGCTTTATGCTTCGTTGGGCTCATTCTATGGGCGTTTGCTTAATTGGTGAGGCACCTTGTACATCAACGTCGTGAACACCCAGAGTACAGTGTTTAGGAAAGATCCAGGTTACTAAGGATATAGTCCAACGATTATAAATGTTGCAGAATTTTCTAAGAGCACCTCCATGCCCCTGGAGACGTCAGGCAGGGAGGAGTGTTCTTCCTTTGTCTTAGGAAGTACAGATGCAGTTGGTAAGGGACTTGCGTAGCAGGCCTTAAGTTGACTGACATGGTACACATGTTCTGACTTCCTCTTCCCTAGAGTGCATACTAAATAATTTACATCACAATTTTTTCACTATTTACAGGGTGCCATCATACCTGGCTTGTAGAGCATGACCTGGTACTAATCTTTGAGCCATTACCTTGTCTCCTGATTTAAATGAAGTAGAGCCAGATGTTGATCATACCGTTGCTTCATTTTAGCCTGGGTTGTAACTAGGTTTCTTGAAGCCAGCTCTTAGCAGCCTTGACTTTCCCATCTAGACGTCCCTCAATACAGCGAGAGGACCACGTACCTGGTGTCCTAGTATCAACTCAAACGGGCTAAACCCGAGGCTTTTCTGTCCACTTTCCCTGACAGCGAACAGAAGAAAAGGTATACGTTCATCACAGTCTTTGGAGAACTGTTCACAATATGCCCTCGTCATGGACTTCAAAGTCTGATGGAATCTTTCTAGAGCACCTTGTGATTGTGGATGATAACTGGTGGAGAGTGTGGACTTTATTGCTAGATGAGATAGTGCCTTACGAAAGATCTTAGAGGTGATGTTGGATCCTTGATCCGACTGGATCTCACGTGGTAATCCAACCTAGGAAAAAAATTCATTAATGCTTTCACAATTGCCCGCGAATTAATTTTCCGCATAGGAATAGCCTCGGGATAGCGGGTCGCTGCATCCATTATAGTAAACAAGTATTGGTTCCCTAATTTGTTTTTTGGCAAAGGACCAACACAATCTATGATGAGTCTAGAGAACGGTTCTCCATCAGCGGTGATGGGAATTAGAGGAGCAGGTGGAGGTGTATGAGCAGTCTTGCCCGTCACTTGACAAACATGACAACGTTGCACATGATCAACGACAGTTTCCTTCATCTTAGGCCAAGTGAAATGATTCACCAGCTTAAGTAAAGTCTTCTTGACACCCAAATGTCCTCCTATGGGACTGTTAGCAAAATCCATAGCTTACTCCCTAAAGGTTACTGGTACAACTATGACATGTTTCACTGTTTTGAGAACACCGTCAGATGACGACGTGCAGTATTCTTTTCCATAAGTGCACCATTATTATAATAACGATTTTCTAATTCCTTAGCTTCACCCTCGATAAATGCCATATCCCTCATTCCTCTAGAGATGGTCAACAAATGGCCCTTCATCAATCTTCACGAGTTTGAATTTTAATGCGTGGAGTCCTACTGGCTATGGGCGGGGGAAGTCAAATGTCGTGATTTTGG
>NW_026472768.1:0-11325 GCF_026875155.1 Cherax quadricarinatus
AAAGGACAACAAATTCCAATGATTGATGATCAATCAATAACTGAAATGTACATGATTAATGGTTAAGTACCACACCTGTCTTGGCATGTTCATTTTGTTGTGATATGTCTAAAGATGAGGCATGTGGCTGTTCCTCCTCCTGTTCCTTGTTGATGTTTTCTGTATTTTCCACCTCTATTACATGGCATTCATGGGCACTGAAGGCCTCAGTAGTTGGGAAAAGCAGAAAACATTCCCCACACATGTATGAAGTCTGCTGCAAAAATAAAAGTAAGCTTAATTTACTGTACCATAAAAGATAATTTAATTACTAATTCCTAGCCTTCTACTTACACTCTAGCAACAATGCATACTTCCTACAATGCTACTATATTATTAAAATTTAAATTTTATTCTCACCATTTCAAATGAAATAAAGACTACATGAAAATTTATTAATGTTTATAACTTTATTTTAGATATCATCTGAACATCTATTATCAAATACAGAATTATAATACAGTAAGGCAATTTGTGTCATGGTTACCTTAATTTTAAAATCTACCCCTTCCATTCTGACTGTTAGTGATCAAACCTCGGTAGATTTTTTTATTACCAATGAGCAAACCTATGCACCAGCCTGGATGAAGTGATACAACATACCTGTGACCAGTTTCAAGTTTTCCCACTCCTACAGCCCAGCCTTGTGTCAGGCTTGTCCAGTGCTTGCCTGATGAACCAGACTGTTACTGTTGGTGGTCCACTGGCCCACATACCAACTACAGCCTGGTAGATCCAGCATTCATCAAGTGTATTCTTAAAAACAATATACTGTACAGTAGGGCCCCGCTTTACGGCGTTCCACTAATAAGGACATTTCAAATTATGACCAACACTCGCCAAAAACGGCTCCACCCACCTGTCTTTCTAATATGGTCACTGCGCCCCACCCAGTTTATTTACATTCTTCATGAGCACATCTCTATTATGTCTGGAAACTTTCCAAAATTTCAAGTGTTTTAAGGTAATTGCATATTTTATACAAACTCTGATATTATACTTATGTGTACCTGTACCTAAATATACTTACACACTGTGCTGGCATGCAGGTACACATTAAAATCACGAAGTCTCTCTCTACTCTTGAAGACACCAAAATAATAACAATAATAATCTCTTGGGTGCATTAAATGTCATATATTACGTTAATATATATAGACATTTCCATTACTCCATCTATGATAATTTTTCAAAATTATATAAGAAACTCGTTATATAACACATAAGCATGATACATACACCTACCAAGCGGCTTGTAGGAGTGTCAGAAGAATTACGTTTTCTCTAGTCCAACACCAGCTACTGGGGGATAACTAGAAAAATATTCCTTTCGTATGCCTTTATCTATAGCTATTCACGGCCCTTGTGGGTTTAGCGTTCTTTTTTATCATGATTCTAATAATTATAATAATAATAATAATTATTATTATATTCACAAAAATGGTGTGTTGCATGAGAATGGAAATGTTGATGTTTATGTAATCTTATATGCTAACTTGTACAACTTGTACACAATGCAAGAGTATTTTGTATTGTGAGGTACTTATTATAATAATAAAAAAAAAATATTGTGAGGTAAAAGTTTCACAAACTCTTACAAACGTACATAAATGAACTAAAATTGGACACGTATTAATACGCGTTTATTTCACCTGACCTAGTGATCGCCCACCACCAGTTCAGTTTGTGACTTTACATTGTCTGAACTTCGTGCATCTCGTTCTCTCTCGTTTACTATTTCATTAACTAGTTGGTTCTCGTTGACAATGGTGTCTAAGCTTAGTTGTGATAAAAAGAAGAGTTGTATGCCTCTTACTTTAAGTGCCAAGTTAGAAATGATTCAACTTAGTGAGCTGATTTTTTTTGGGTTATCCTAGGTCCTCTACAAATATGTATGATAATCTATGTAACTATATTTGTGCATACCTGAATAAACTAACTTACTTGCTAACAAGGTAAGTCGATGGCTGAGATAGCCATCAAATACAATTACATATAGCAGCATATGTGCAGAGAACCTAGGATAACCCAAAAATGTTAGACAAAGCGACTTACTGTTGACATGGAAAAACTTTAACACTGCCACTCACCTCTCACATATTCATATTAATATTTTAGGGTAAGTAACAAGTATATTTTGTGTGTATTTTACTTTTTGTGTTTTTTTTTTAATGCCTAGTTCTATTGCTAACTTAAAATATGTTAGTGTAAACCTGTCATCTAGCATTTATATGCATTTATAAGTGGAAAAAAAAAGGTGTTCCACTTTACGGCAATTTCCACTTTACAGCGGTAGCCTGAAACCTAACCTGCCATATAGGTGGGGTCCTACTATATACAATAGTAGAAGGTTTGTTTGTGCATTACACCCCTTACAATTCCTAGTAATCTGTACATGGCATGTCTTCTTTTATTTGACTTATACATTCTAAAACAAATTTTCCTTTAAAAATGCACATAACAGACAATTAATTAAAACATTTTGAAATGTCCATGGTGTTCCATGACCTATTAGGCAACACTCTCACTTCATACACCGAGTGTCCGTGGTTCGATCCTCGGCAAGAGTGGATGGGTGCGTTTCCTTACGTCTGTTGTTCCGTTCACCTAGCAAGAAAGCAGGAACCTGAGTGTTAGACAAGTGATGTGGATCACATCCTGGGGGACAAGATTTTAGGACCCCCAATGAAAAAAAGACAAGACAGTCCTTGGTGATGCATTGACTTTCTTGGGTTATCCTGGGTAGATAATATTTCCAGTGAAGAAGATGGTTATATATGAGTAATTATAATCTCCTAAATGCAGACACTTATTATTGTAATTATAAGTCATAAAGAAGACTCCAGCAGCTAAATACACACAAAAAATAATACTCCTTTTTAATAGTAGAATTTAAAAACAATAGTGGTATCCGTCACGAAAATATTTGTGCCCATTCATGGGCCAAATTTGCCACGGTAGATTTGTCACCCATGGTAGCTATACAGTACATAAATCAGCAAATAACTAAGACTGACACCTGCTATTTGGATACCATGCACTCGATTAGTTAATTTGTTAACCCTTTCAGGGTCCGTCCCGTAGATCTACGGCTTTACGTTGAGTGTCCAAACCGTAGATCTACGCCAAAATTCTAGCGCCGTCAAATTTAGCGCGAAAGCGCTCATAAGCCTACATGTGAAAGAACGGGTCTGCGCCATAAACAAAAAATCTAGGCGCCTGCATAGCATTGTGGGAACGCCAGGTCAGTCACCCTTGTTCACCATGCCTCGTCGCAAGTCAGCTCTCACTCCCCGGAAAATTGGGACTCTCCTCTTCCTATCTGATAGCTCTGACACTGATGGAAGTGGAAATGAAGACGAATTCTACGGCTTTGATCAGTTAGTGACCGAAAAGAATGACCAGGATATCGATAATAGTGCAGAAAACCCTGACGATCCTCAACTTTCTACCTCTGGTGTGGGCACTCGTGATTCACGGTCGGTTGTTCCTCAACGCAAGAGAAAACTAATATTTTCGCATGGCCAGGCCTCTGACTTCAGTAATGACGATGATAGTGACGTGGATTGTGATTTTATTGCGCTCGACGATCATTCGAGTAGTGATAGTGAGGAATCATATTCACCAGTGAAGCGTCGGTATGTTCGCCACCGCATGCGCTCGGGTAGTGTACCCTATGCTGTGCCCAGGGGACGGAGTACATCCCGAGTACATCCCGTGGCCCTACACCAGTTTTAGGTAGTGATAGTGAGGATGATGTGGCTACACTTGGCATGGATAGAC
This sequence comes from Cherax quadricarinatus, assembly GCF_026875155.1. Classification (NCBI taxonomy): domain Eukaryota; kingdom Metazoa; phylum Arthropoda; class Malacostraca; order Decapoda; family Parastacidae; genus Cherax; species Cherax quadricarinatus. The sequence continues at coordinate 3,823 of NW_026472768.1, forward strand.
CACAGGCATCAGTGGATGGTGTTAGTGGTGATGGTAGTGGCACCGCCATGCATGACTCACCAGGCCACGCTGGGACCCACGCTGCTGACTCGTCAGTTCAAGGACAAAGCGGAGCGTCAGCCACCAGCCCACCACAACCACCCGCACAACCAGCCTATGATGTCCATATCCACACACAAACCGTATGTGGGATTGGCAGCAAAATCCCAATTCTGTTCCCAAGCCTCACCACTTTGATGACTCTCAAAGTGGAATTCTACCTACTTGTGCCCTTGGAACCACGGCCAATGAACTGGAATTCTTTGAAATATTCTTTGACCAGCCATTGATGGAAATTATTGTCAGGGAAAGTAATAAGTATTTTGAGTACACCATGGCAAATACGATCTTATCACCACAGTCAAGACTACACAGGTGGAAAGAGACGACTGTTGCAGAAATGTATTTGCTTTTTGCAACAATAATGCTTATGCCTCACGTCTATAAGCATAATATAAAAGCATACTGGTCCACAGATCGGCTAATTTCTACCCCGGTCTTCAGTGAAATCATACCAGTGAACAGGTTTATCTTACTCTTATGTATGTTGCACTTCTCTGACAAAACCAGGCCTGACAGAAGTGACAGGTTATACAAGATTAGAATGTTTTCATGTATCTCAAACAAAAGTTCAGCAATATACTTTTATCCATTCAAGAATCTTGTAATTGACGAGTCTTTGATTTTGTTCAAAGGTAGACTGTCATTCAAGCACTATATACCGAGCAAGAGGAAACACTTTGGTATAAAACTGTTTGTACTCTGTGATTGTGACAGTGGCCTGGTGTTGGATATTGTTGTATACACGGGTAGTAAAACATTGAAAGATACCAAGATGTTATTGGTATCTCAGGTGACGTAGTGAGAAACATGATGGCACCTTATCTTGGTAAGGGGCATACATTATATACCGATAACTGGTACACAAGCCCATTACTCAGTGATTTCATGCGAGTGAACAAGACAGATGTGTGTGGCACAGTGTGTTCTAATCGTAAACATATGCCCAGGCTCAACGCAGGTGCTCGTGGTGATGACGTGCTGGTGTTTACTGCCAATGACATCATGGCATTACGGTGGGATGACAAACGAGAATGTCACATTGTTGACACCATTCACCGTAATGAAATGCAAGACAGTGGCAAAGTTGATCGAGTGACTAATGAACGTATTCGAAAACCAGTGACCCGTGATTGATTATACACAAAACATGCGCTTGGTTGACAAATGTGACATGCAGATTGGTTTTGTTGACTGTGTTCGTAAGAGTTACAAGTGGTACATGAAACTTTTCTTCCATCTCATGGACATTTCAATGCTCAATGCATATAATATGTACCAAATAAAGACTGGCAACAGACCACCGTATGGTGAAATTGTTTGTCTGTTGTCAGACAACTCATAATGAAGTACCAGGTAAGAACACCTGCTATACAACACGGTCCTCGAATTCCTCAGGATATACCCCAAACGTTTGAGGAAGGAAGGTGATCATTTCATAATACAACTTCCTTCAACTCAGAAGAAATTTGCTCAGAAGAGATGCATTGTCTGTGCACAAAAAAAAACGATGGCAACAAAGACGCAAAGACACTCGGTTTTATGTGTGAGGAATGTAAGGTGCCTCTGTGCATGGTGCCTTGTTTCAAGGAGTTCCACAAGCTCCAGCAGTTCTAAAACCATGTCCAGTGATTGTAAATATGTAAATATATGATAGAACATTAGTATTATACAATATTTGTGCATGTTTATTGTAAATAAACAACAGTGGTAAACAATAATATGATAATAACTTTAGTGCGGTTATTGTGTTCAATACAGTGATTTATATATATACATTATATACAGTATTGGTTTCTCAGGTCCCAAATGTTAGTAAGGAATAGAAAAAAATTGGAAAAGAAAAGAAAAAACAACTAAAACCGCAAAATAATGTAATGCGCGTATGTGGAATTCGTCGATGTTGCCGCCACCACATCATTTTTGACAAACTTCTTGGCACTGTATCTCGGTAAGTACTGATCAGAATTTTTTTTTGTCTTATTACCTTCACAAAAATATGCTCTTTAATTCTGTAAGAAAAAATAATTTTTTTTTTTCAAAATTTCTTGGACACTGGAGCACCACTTCAGATTTTGGCCTTGGACCCTGAAGGGGTTAAACAGCATGTTACAAAAAAAGTTTTTGCCACAGATTATGGATAACTGAATTTACAACTTACAACAAAAATGTTTACTCGCTTCAGCACAAAATGCAAAAATTATCACATTCATGAGGCTCAACATTACCCATGGCTCAGCTTGTGGGAACCCATGACCCAGTTGGCAACGCTCTTGCCTCTCACACACACAGTGTCCATTGTTTAATCCCCGGTATGGGTGGAAACGTTGGGCATGTTTCCTCATACCTGCAGTACCTGGGTGTTAGTCACCTGATTTTGGGTCACAACCTGGGAGACAAGATTCAAGGACTCCAATGGAAATAAGACAGACAATCCTCGATGGTTCACTGACTTGCTTGGGTTATCCTGGGTGGCTAACCCTCCAGGCTAAAAAAACCCGAACAAACCTCAACATTTTATGACGTTCAGCATTACAACTTTTTTTTGGGGCTCAGCATTACAACTTTTTAACTCGGCAACAAAAATTTAAAAAAATTCTAAATTCCAAAATGGTAACAACTGTGTTTGGCCCAAAAGCTGTAAAATTTTTTGCGACTGATCCTAGAACATCTAGAACACTTGAAATTACCATAAATTGGGGACCTTGGTGACCTCCTGGCTCTAAATGTACAAAATTTTGAAACCTATATAAACTACATGACCATCTCCAAAGTCAGCAAAACAGTGGACCCCCATTTTCGCAATGCTATCGGATCCGAAAAAACCCGGTACCGATGCATTAATCGCCAAAAATTTGCCTGGGTTCCCGTTAAAAAACCCGGGTATGTGATGCGTTTCGTACAGACTTTTTGTGGGCCTAAATGCCCCATGTGTGCCAGTGTTTAAAGCCACCATGGCGCGCATCAAAAGGATACATTCAGTACATTCCATTTTATCATTATTATCCTTTTTTTTGGGTGCTTGTTTCTGCAAAATAAGTCACCAGGGCCCCAAGAAAATTCTAGTCCCAAACCCTTTTTCGAGACCAAGAGTGAAAATACTATTAAAATAAAAAAAAAAATTGTAAAGTACAAAGGGGAGTGCGTGTGTTGGGGGGGGCCCAGTTGTACAGTAAACCCAATCAACCATTTACTATAGTGAGCAGGAAAAGGCAATAAAGGGAAGCGTTCTGGAAAAAAGGTGCAACTGGATTACGAAACAGCGCTGCAAGTTTTAAAAAAAATTTTTTGGAGACTTTTATTGGTGTGGTAAATGAAAAACAATAGCAGAGATAGACTCCCCAAAAGGATCTTTGTGAAAAGCTAGGCTTTTGCATGACGTTTTGGGGTGCGCTAGCAACTGGGGTATTGAGTGAATTTTAAAGGCCCAGAAAAGGTTGGTTTGAAAAAATTTAAGAATGGTGGCATACATAGTGTGATTAGGCAGGGTGGGCGGGCCCATTTAAGACCAAAAAAGAGCTGAAAAATATTGAAAGATTCAAGGTTCAAGACAGGAAGACTTGAAACCTGAGCAATTTTTTAATTTTGCAAAAAAACGGCCTGTTTTGGGAAGAAATTGCCACTAGGACCTACATTACTCGGGAGGAAAGAAGGGGAAGTAACCCTTTGGAAAAAGGGCTTGCTATCTCAAGCCCTAAGGAGGGGGGTTCCCCCTTTTTAAACAGGGTTAAACCCCCCCCTCCCCCCCCATCAATCATCACCAGATTTTCCAATTTAAAGGGGAAGTGTCAATTTTCTATTGTTACTGTAATTATTCTGTTTAATTAAAATTTTATTTCATGTGGTAAAAATTTTTTTTTTTATACTTTTGGGTGTCTTGCACGTTTTTTTGATTTCATTTTTCTTAAGGGGGAAAAATTTTTTCCCCTTTCCCCCCATAATTTTTTTTTTACGATGACTCTCAGGAACGGGTTTAATATCGCGAACCGGGGGTCCCCCGTATTTGGAGTGGGCAAGTAGGGACCATTTCAAAAATTGTTTTCTTGATATGGAATAATCCCATTGGGGGATGTGAAAAAGAAAATTGGCTAAAGATTGAGATTTTTTAATTATTTGAACAAAACAAAAACACTGGGAATATGGACACTGAGTAAATGATAGAAAAAATTGACTGAGGGGAATAGAGCATTTAATGTCTTGGAAACAGTAAAAACAAATTAAAAAAAAATTTTACCTAAGTAAATTACAAAATTTAGAGATTTCAGTTATTTATTCGTAGACCATCCCTTTTTCCAGAGTTCGTTTCGAAAATGCCGTGTTAGGTAAAATCGTTTAGATGAATGAAAACTTGTGGGAAAAATAGGTCAATTCCTGGGACCCCCAAAAAAACCAAACATTTTTTTTTTAGGGCTCCCTATACAAAAAAAATAAAAATGAATATTAGTTTTAGTTCATTTTTTATGTATATGTTTTTTTTACTGCCTAAGACTCCCAAAAGTACCATAGTATTTCTTACCTTAAAATTTTGGGTGCGGTGTTTGTGGATGATTTTAAAAAGAGTGGGGTTATGCTGTGGCCTTATGGACTGAGGGGGATGGGACAATTGAGTACTGAGGTCAAATCATTCGTAAGTCAGTCAAGTCACTCAGCAAGTCGTCAAGTCACTCAATAAGTCAGTTCAAGTAACTCAGTAAGTCAGTAAGTAATGCAGTAAGTCATTCAGTCAGTCAAGTCACTCAGTAAGTCAGTCAGAGTCACTCAGTAATCAAGTCAAGTCATTCAGTCAGTCAAGTCACTCAGCAAGTCATTCAAGTCACTCAGCAAGTCATTCAGCAGTCAAGTCACTCAGCAAGTCATTCAGCCCGGTGCCTGGTGGCTAAAGCTCTCCTTCACACACGGAGGTCCGGTTCGATTCCGTGGGTGGAAACATTTCGAAAACGTTTCCTTATCACCTGTTGTCCTGTTCACTCTAGCAGCAAATAGGTACCTGGTGTAGTCGACCTGGTGTGGTCGCATCTGGGGACAAGTATTAAGGACCCCAATGGAAATAAGTTAGACAGTCCTCGATGCGCACTGCCCTTTCTTGGGTTCATCCTGGGTGGCTAACCCTCCGGGGTTTAAAAATTCCGAACAAATCTTATCTAATCTTTCTTAATCACTCAGCAAGTCATTCAGTCAATCAAGTCACCTCAGCAAGTCAAGTCACTCAGCAATCCAAGTCAATCAGTAAGTCGGTCAAATCATTCAGTAAGTCAGTCAAGTCTTTCATTCAGTCATTTCAAGTCATTCATGTCAAGTCACTCAGGTTAATCATCAAGTCTGTCAAGTCCTCTGTTAACCCCCAGTCAAGTCATTCAGTCAAGTCACTCAGTAATTCATTAAGTTCAGTCAAGTCACCAGCAAGTCATTCAGTCAAGTCACAAAGCAAGTCATTCAGTCAAGTCACTAAGCAAGTCATTCAGTCAAGTCACAAGCAGATCATTCAGTCAAGTCATTCTTAAGTCCTCAAGTCATTAAGTTAGTCAATTCACTCAGTAAGTCAGTCAAGTCATTTAATAAGTCAATTCAGTCACTCAGTAAGTCATTCATTCAGTCAGTCAAGTCACTCAGTAATTCATTAAGTCAGTCAAGTCATTCAGTAAGTCAGTCAAGTCATTCAGTAAATCAGTCACATCACTCAGCAAGTCAGTCAAATCACTCAATAAGTCATTCACTCAGTAAGTCATTCAGTCAGTCAAGTCACTCAGTAAGTCAGTCAAACTCAGTAAGTCATGACAACATCAGTAAGTCAGTCAAGTCACTCAATAAGTCAGCCAAGTCAGTAAGTCATGCCATTCAGTAAATCAGTCACATCACTCAGCAAGTCAGTCAAATCACTCAGTAAGTCATTCAGTCAGTCAAGTCACTCAGTAAGTCAAGTTATTCAGTAAGTCAGTCACATCACTCAGCAAGTCGGTCAAATCACTCAGGAAGTCATTCAGTTAGTCAAATCACTCAGTAAATCATTCAGTCAGTCAGACAAGTCAGAATCAATTCATTCAGTCAGTCAAGTCACTCAGCAATCATTCAATATCAAGTTATCTTAAGGTTACAATCTGGGGTTTACAGGTTTTGGTATGTGTGGTTTACATGTTATAAAATACTAATTACAGAGGGGGGCCACTAGGACACCTAGCACGGCTAGGCATTTCAGGCAGACTTAGATTAATTCTTAACATTAAATCCTTACAGATTATGGTATTAAGGCTGACTACATCATAATTTGTGAGTTTAACAATGTTTAATGCTTTTGTTTTGGCACAATACAAAGTGTCTATATTGGAGTAACATAGGCAAACTTATGACTATGTTAGGATTTATTATTTTAAGATTAAGATGAGTATTTCTGGGTTTATAGTCAGTGGGGGAGTGAGTGTAATTGTGAACCACCAGGAGGTTATCGTGTAGTTAGTTGTTGGGGTGTATCAGGGAGATAAGATGTTTTCTAACTGTAGCTTGAAAGTGATGAATGTGTCTGCAGTTCTAGAATTTCAGGTAGGGTATTCCAGATTTTAGGGCCTTTGAAATACATTGAATTTCTGTAAAGGTTTAGTCGAACACGGAGAATGTCATAGAGATGTTTGTGTCTGGTGTTATGCTGTGGATCCTGTACAACTATCAGAAAGCATTTTAGGTCAGGTTTTAATATTTGGAATTTAAGGTCCTGTAGATATAGATTGCACAGTAGTGTGTGGATGTTCTGAACAGAGAGTAAGTTTAGATCTATGAAGAGGGGGGGGGGTGTTGCCATGGATGGGATTTAGTGATTATTCTTACTGCGGCTTTTTGTTGGGTTGTTATTGGCTTTAGGTGTGTTGCTGCAGTTGAACATGAAGCACAGATAGCATAGGTGAGGTATGGATATATTTAAATGAATGGTTATAGTGTGAGAAGGCAGTTTGCGGCACATAGTATCGTATCTTGGAGAGGATCCCCACCATCTTGGATACTTATTTTGTTATGTGTTGGATATGGGTGCTGAAATTAGGTTTCGTCGAGGTATACCTGGAGTTTACCTGGAGAGAGTTCCGGGGGTCAACGCCCCCGCGGCCCGGTCTGTGACCAGGCCTCCTTAGTCAGTGTCCCAGGATGCGACCCACACCAGTCGACTAACACCCAGGTACCCATTTTACTGATGGGGACATAGACAACAGGTGGAAAGAAACACGTCCAATGTTTCTACTCTGGCTGGGAATCGAACCCAGGCCCTCACCATGTGAAGCGAGAGCGTTAACCTGGGAATTAGCGTGTTGTCGATCTTAATGTTAAGTTGCGCGACACCTGCTCTGCTACCAAACATAAGATAGTAGGTTTTGCCAGTGTTAAGTGTAAGTTATTGGCTGTATCCAATCGATATTTTGAGCA
>NW_026472769.1:0-10938 GCF_026875155.1 Cherax quadricarinatus
GACCTCGTCTCTGTTCGACCTCCAGCCCCCGGGGTCTCCACCCTCTTGGGTTCCCCATTTTTTTTTTCCCCACAGAAAGGGCCTGGTGAGAGAGAGAGAGGGGAAAGAGAGAGGGGAAATGAGAGAAAGGGAGAGAGAATGATAGGGAGAAGGATAGGGATGATGAGTGGGAAGGGAGGAAAGTGAGGGAAGCCAGGGGGGAGGGTAGGAGGAAAGGGAAGATGAATGGAATGAGAGGTGGAGAGAGAAAGATAGAAAGAAAGAGAGAAAGATAGAGAAGAGGGAGGGAAAGATGGATAGAGAGGGAGAGAGAGAAAAGTAGAGAGTCCACACGCACAACCTGGCTATGGGAAAGAGGTAATTGGCCAGTCCTTTGCTCTGAGCTCGCCACCACCAATTGGAATGCTCTTCTCCAAGGGGATGTTGACAACCAAGTGAAAGCCTTCACTGGACACATCCTTAATCTACAACAAGAACACATTCCTCACCGTCAATAGGTGACAGAGCCTACAGATCAGCCTTGGTTTGGCTTTCATTGTAGAGAGACTGCTACTGCTAAGTACAAAGCATGGCGAAGGTATAAGAGACATCCTACCGCCAATAACAAGATCTTGCACAGGCAAGCCTGTAGGCATATGGGTGATGTTCAAAAGTGGGCCATCGCTAAGTGGGAGATGGACACAAGAAGAAAGCTAGCATCAGGTAGGGTAGGCTCCAAAACCTGGTGGTCCCTGGTCAAGGACAGACAAGGTTATCTGCTGATGAACTCATTCCACCTCTAAATCGACAGGATGGGACCACCTCTACTAGCAGTCAAGAGAAAGCGGACCTCTTTGCCAAACACTTTGCTACCAAAATGCAAGTTCCTGATCCAGCAAGGGACCCTCCTTGGCTAGCTGCAAGAATTGTGTCAAAACTGTCAGTGGTGACAATAAGGCAGGAGGAGGTGCATTTCCTTCTTAAATCGCTTGACCAAGAAAAGGCTGTGGGCCCAGACAAATTGAGCCCAAGATTGCTGAGAAGATGTGCAGACCAGCTAGCAGCACCTCTAACTCGCATCTTTCAGCACTGCCTAGTACAGTGTAAATGGCCTTCTCTGTGGAAAGAGGCAAATGTAGTCCCTGTTCACAAAAAGAAGAGCAGAGTAGGAATCAGCAACTACAGACCAGTGTCACTCCTGTTATGCAGGGTTCTGCATGACATCGTAATGTACATATAGTGGAGAAGTGTGCCATAATAGTATGAATGTTATAATAGTATATAATAATTTTATAATTCATAATGTGCTTTTGGGGGTACTGTAAAGTAGGTTAAACTATAATTATAAAGAAATCCTGCTAGGGATTTATTTTCCAACTATGTTGGGGTACGCTGGGTAAGCGTGGCTGGGGGCAGTCACGTGGAGGCAGCATGGTGTGGAGGCTGGCGTCGGAGATAAGATAAGATAAGATTTCGTTCGGATTTTTAACCCCGGAGGGTTAGCCACCCAGGATAACCCAAGAAAGTCAGTGCGTCATCGAGGACTGTCTAACTTATTTCCATTGGGGTCCTTAATCTTGTCCCCCAGGATGCGACCCACACCAGTCGACTAACACCCAGGTACCTATTTGCTGCTAGGTGAACAGGACAACAGGTGTAAGGAAACGTGTCAAATGTTTCCACCCACCGGGAATCGAACCTGGGCCCTCCGTGTGTGAAGCGGGAGCTTTAGCCACCAGACCACCGGGTCACCCCATGTACTCCGTGTACTCCTTTTGTTTAGCCAATTCAAACCATAGGCTCTTCTATGGCTTACCTGTATGCCCACCTAGGCTCTGACATGGTCAGGGTGCTGTGAGATGAGTGAGGAAATAAGAAATGAGGTTTGTAGTGGAGTAGTGACGGTCTGGCGCTGACTAGGCCTAGTGGTTATGGTGGCTGGACCTCCAGCCAGCTGTTTCTTGCGTACCCTCATTTGGGCGTTTAAGATTAAGGTGTTTCTAGAGTGTGTATATAGTGTTATGTTGAATAAATAGATATATTTTCCTAACTGGGATTTTTGCCTAACCCTCTGTTAACCAACTCATTGAAGTAACACATACTGGTTTAGCGCTTCTGTTTTGACTGGGAAGCCCCGGGTGGCCTGTTTATGCTTGAGATGTGTGTAACTTTTACCTTTGCCCTTAGACAAGGCTCTAGCCCCCAGGTATCCCACCTTTCTGCGTAACAACTGGTAAGATCCTTGAGACAATAATCTCAAGACAAATGACAGAGTTTTTTGACTACCACTCACTACTTTGTGTTCGTCAATATGGCTTCAGGAAAGGTTACTCTGCTGCTGATCTGTTGTTAAACCTCTCCACTAAGTGGCACCAGTCACTGGATGAATTCAAAGTCAGCTGTGTGGTAACACTGGACATTGCTGGTGCTTTCGACCGGGTGTGGCACCAGGGCCTCTTAGCAAAACTTCAAGCACTGGGAATTGCAGGCTCTACGTTATGTCTCCTCAGTGATTACCTTCATGGTAGATCTCTAAGGGTAGTTCTCAATGGAACAGAATCAGCAAGACATCCTATTGGGGCAAGTGTTCCACAAGGAAGCATACTGGGACCATTGTTATGGAATGTCTACTTCAACGACCTTCTTCATCTCATCCCAGAATCACATACATATGCAGACGACTGTACACTGACATTCACTTATCCAAGAGAAGAAATGACAGCTGCTCTAAGCTACATCAATCACCAGCTGAGAGCTATATCAGCTTGGGGAAATAGATGGCAAGTAACATTTGCACCTGAGAAAATGCAAATGATGATCGTCTCTAGGCACTATGATGGTAATGCTGGTGCAGTAGTAAGGATGAATGGAGGGTGTTGGCACATGGAGAAGAAGTTGATATCCTTGCGGTGAAATTTGACTCCAAACTAACCATGAAGAACCATGTTGTAAATCTTGCAAATAAGGCAGCCAGGAAGCTTACAGCACTTCGCCGTATCTCGCATCTGCTTGACAGTAGGGGTTGCAAGATTCTGTACGAGGCACAAGTACGCTCACACCTTGAGTATGCTCCACTTTCTTGGTTTGCCTTCCCCCCCCCCTCTCTCTCATCTGCGACTGCTTGACAGAGTGGAGAACAGAGCAAGACGTCTCATATCTCGCCTGGATCCATCCTGGATAGATCTGTCATTTCAGCAGAGCCTTCAACATAGGAGGGATGTGGGTGCCTTACTGTTATGTACAAGGCCAATATTGTCAAAGTACCACACTTGGATCCACTTCGAGGACAGCGTGAAACAAGCTTTTATGCCCAAGACGGGCAGAAAGCAGCAACTTCACTCTGGCTGTACCCTTCTCAGAACATCACTCCCATCTGAGATCATATATACCCAGGATGACTCGAGTATGGAAAACACATTTGTACAGCATAATGACGTCAACGAGATAAAGTCAGTTGATCAAATTGAAAATGCTGGCCCACAGATGGCTCCAACTTCATCCTGTTCCCTACTTGTATGTCTCATAACAATAAAATGCTTTCAAATGAGCTGATGTAGGTAACAGCTCTTAGCTTGCCAATAAAGTTAGGAATCCTTAACCTGTAAATAGCTTGTCAATAAAGCTAGGGATCCTTAACCTTGTCAAACCCTGTGTAAAAAAAAAAGGTAGAGAGGGAGGGAGGGAGAACGAAGGGGAGAGAGAGAGAGGGGGGAGTGGGGAGGGAGGGACCCAGGGGGTTAGGGGGTATGCAAGGTGTATGTGTGTGTGCGTGTGTGTACTCACCTAATTGTACTCACCTAATTGTGGTTGCAGGGATCGAGACTCAGCTCCTGGCCCCGCCTCTTCACTGATCGCTACTAGGCCCTCTCCCTCTCTGCTTCTGAGCATTGTCATACCTCGTCTTAAAACTATGTATGGTTCCTGCCTCCACTACTTCACTTGCTAGGTATTCCACTTCCTGACGACTCTATGACTGAAGAAATGCTTCCTAACGTCCCTGTGACTCGTCTGAGTCTTCAGCTTCCAGTTGTGACCCCTTGTTTCTGTGTCCCCTCTCTGGAACATCCTATCTCTGTCCACCTCGCCTATTCCCCGCAGTATCTTGTATGTCGTTATCATGTCTTCCCTGACCCTTCTGTCCTCCAGTGTCGTCAGTCCGATTTCCCTCAACCTTTCCTCGTACGACATTCCCCTGAGCTCTGGGACTAGCCTTGTTGCAAAGCTTTGTACTTTCTCTAACTTCTTGACGTGCTTGACCAGGTGTGGGTTCCAGACTGGTGCTGCATACTCTAGCATGGGCCTAACATACACAGTGTAAAGTGTCTTGAACGATGCTATTCTCAGGTTTGCCAGGCACCCGTATGCTGCAGCAGTTATTTGGTTGATGTGTGCCTCCTGTGACGTGATCGGTGTTATGGTCACCCCAAGGTCTTTCTCCCTGAGTGAGATCTGTATTCTTTGTCCACCTAGCCTATACTCTGTCTGCGGTCTTCTTTGCCCCTCCCCAATTCTCATGACTTTGCATTTGGCAGGGTTGAATTCGAGAAGCCAGTTTTCTGGACCACATGTCCAGCCTGTCCAGGTCTCTTTGCAGTCCTGCCTCATCCTCATCCGATTTAATTCTTCTCATCAGCTTCACATCATCTGCGAATAGTGACACTTCAGAGTTTATTCCTTCCATCATGTCGTTCGCATATATCAAAAATAACACTGGTCCTAGAAATAACCCCTGTGGGACCCCGCTCGTCACAGGCGCCCACTGTGATACCTCTTCACGTACCATGACTCGTTGTTGCCCCCCTGTCAGGTATTTCCTGATCCATTGCAGTGCCCTCCCTGTTATATGCGCCTGATCCTCCAGTTTCTGCACTAATCTCTTGTGGGGAACTGTGTCAAAGGCCTTCCTGCAGTCTAGGAATATGCAATCAACCCACCCCTCTCTCTCGCGTCTTACTTCTGTTACCTTGTCATAAAACTCCAGAGGTTTGTGATACAGGATTTGCCTTCCATGAACCCATGCTGGTTTTCATTTATAATCTTGTTCCGTTCCAGGTGTTCCACCACTCTCCTCCTGATAATCTTCTCCATGACTTTGCACACAATACATGTCAGAGACACAGGTCTGTAGTTTAGTGCCTCATTTCTGTTTCCTTTCTTAAATATGGGGACTACATTAGCTGTCTTCCATTTCTCAGGTAGTTGCCCAGTTTCAAGGGATGTGTGTGTGTGTGTGTGTGTGTGTACTCACCTAGTTGTACTCACCTAGTTGAGGTTGCAGGGGTCGAGTCCAAGCTCCTGGCCCCGCCTCTTCACTGGTCGCTACTAGGTCACTCTCCCTGAACCATGAGCTTTATCGTACCTCTGCTTAAAGCTATGTATCGATCCTGCCTCCACTTCATCGCTTCCCAAACTACTCCACTTCCTGACTACTCTGTAGCTGAAGAAATACTTCCTAACATCCCTGTGATTCATCTGTGTCTTTAGCTTCCAACTGTGTCCCCGTGTTGCTGTGTCCAGTCTCTGGAACATCCTGTCTTTGTCCACCTTGTCAATTCCTCTCAGTATTTTGTAAGTCGTTATCATGTCCCCCCTATCTCTCCTGTCCTCCAGTGTCGTCAGGTTGATTTCCCTTAACCTCTCCTCATAGGACATACCTCTTAACTCTGGGACTAGTCTTGTTTGCAAATTTTGGGCACTTTTTTCTAGTTTATTTACATGCTTGTCTAGGTGTGGTTCCAACTGGTGCCGCATACTCCAATATGGGCCAACGTACACGGTGTACAGATTCCTGAACGATTTTTATTAAGATGTCGGAATGCTGTTCTGAGTTTTGCCAGGGCCCCCATATGCTGCAGAGTTATTTGGTTGAATGTGCGCTTCGGGAAAAGTGGCCTGGTGTTATACTCACCCAAGATCTTTTTCCTTTGAGTGAGGTTTTTTAGTCTCGGCCCCTAGGACTGTACTCCATCTGCGGTCTTCTTTCCCCTTCCCCAATCCTCATGATTTTACACTTGGTGGGATTGAACCCCAGGAGCCAATTGCTGGACTAGGTCTGCAGCCCTTTGTAGTCCTCCCTGGTCTTAGATAAAAATGAATTCTTCTCATCAACTTACGTCACTGAACGGGACACCCCCGGAGTTTATTCCTTCCGTCATGTCGTTCACAATACCAGAAACAGCACTGGTCCTAGGACTGACCCTGTGGGACCCCGCTGGTCACAGGTGCCCACACTGACACCTCGCCACGTACCATTACTGCTGTTGTCTTCCTGACAAGTATTCCCTGATCCATTTCAGTGCCTTTCCCCGTTATCCCCTGCTTGGTCCTCCAGATTTTGCATTAATCTCTTGTGTGGTGCTGTGTCCAAACGCCTTCTTGCAGTCCAAGAAATGCAATCCACCCACCCCTCTCTCTCTTTTCTTACTGCTGTCACCATGTCATAGAACTTCCCGTAGGTTTTTGACACAGGTTTTCCTTCCCTGAAACCATGTTGGCTGCTGGTGATGAGATCATTCCTTTTTTTGTTCCAAACCCTCTTCTCCTGACAATCTTCTCCATGACTTGCATGCTATACATGTCAGTGACACTGGTCTGTAGTTTAGTGCTTCGTGTCTGTCTCCTTTTTTAAAGATTGGGACTAAATTTTGCTGTCTTCCATGCCTCAGGCAATTCCCTGTTTCGATTAGATGTATTGAATATTGTTGTTAGGGTACACATAGGCCTCTGCTCCCTCTCTCAGGACCCATGGAGAGATGTTATCTGGCCCCCATTGCCTTTGAGGTATTCTACCCTCACTCAGAAGCCTTTTCCTTTCTTCCTGGGTTTGTGCGTACTGTGTCCATCACATGGTGGTGTCCCCCACCTCTCCGTCTTTCTGGAGCCCTTCTGTCTCCTCTGTGAACATTTCTTTGAATCTCTTGTTGATTTTCCTTACATACTTCACGGTCATTTCTTGTTGTCTCTCCTCCTTCCTTCCTTAGCCTGATTACCTGTCCTTGACTGTTGTTTTCTTCCTGATGTGGCTGTATAACAAGCTTCGGGTCAGATTTGGCTTTTGCGCTATGTCATTTTTATAATGACGTTGGGCCTCCTCTCATCTGTGCATATTCGTTTCTGGCTCTACGATGCTCTCCTTATTCTCCTGGGTCCTTTTTCCTTCTATATTTCTTCCCTTCCCCAGGACACTTGGTTTTTTCCTCCCTGCACCTTTGGGTGAACCATAGGCTCATCCTGGGGTTTTTCATTATTCCCTAACACTTTATTTTGATCCCTCCAACATCCTTGGATAGGCCCGAAAGAGCCCAAAACCCATGAGCATGATACTATGTGCTTAATTGTCCAACTGATTCTCCTTTTTTGACTCAGTAGATATTATTTTTTTGCTAGATTGTTCCAAGCGCTTCAGGGTATATCTTATAAGTTCACTGGCATAGTTGAAAGTTCCAGCATGCAAGAAAGAACACGGCGACAAGGCGACACGGTACTCACCTATTTTTACTCACCTGTACTCCTGGCCCCGCCTCTTCACTGATTGCTACTAGGTCCTGTGTGAGTGTGTTTTGTGTGTGTGTGTGTGTGTGTGTGTGTGTGTGTGTGTGTGTGTGTGTGTGGGGTGTGTGTGTGTGTGGTGTGTGTGCACGCACACAAAACCACTGTAGAAAATAGTAGAATTTCAAGCACGTTCGTGATTTCTCATATTATCAAGGAACTGTAAAAGTAACAGGAAGACATACAAGCAAAAGAACAACACCTCAACAGTCACCTTACAACACCTGACTTTTTATGATCGTGTAAGTGAAACACAGTTTATATTCTAACCAAAGCATTAAGAATTTAACTTGCTAATGCATCTTAAATTTTTTCCCCAGTTTTATTAATTAAAATGAATCCAAATTTTTATGACTCAAAAGCAATATTCACATATTTTCAAATGTATATTTATGAAATGATTCTATATATTCATCAGTCTTTTGAAAATGAATTGGAAGGTTAAAACTCTCACATAAATTAACAGAGCATTAGAAATTTGCCCACTTCTAATGACCATTTATGTTGGTTTATATTAAGTTAAAGACATTTACCAGTTTGACAGTTACAGCCTCAACAGTTTTCAAATTTGAAGCGATTTACTTGTGGATTTGAAATAGTTTTTGGTACAAGTTACCTTGTAAACAAACATTTTCAAAATGAAGTATGTTAAGTCCAAATATCGCACAAATTTATCTGCTGAGCATTTGAAATGCATTCTAATAATTGGCCCCTCAAGCTTGAAACCTCAGTTCAACAATATTTTGAAATTAAAGAAACAGTTCCATCATTCCCATTAATCATTCGCAAATTAATCTTGTGTCAGCTTTTCTCATCTGCAGTTCAGTAATTTATTTCCCGTCTGGCTTATGTCTAATATTTTGACTCATCTTAAATATCATATCTCAGTGTAAGTACGGTATTGTTTGTTCGTAATTGTCAGTAGTTCTCTTTTGTTTTGAATCATGTCATGACGATTACAAAAAGGATCCAAATAAAACTTATTCATTCCCTTTAATTTTATTCATTCATTTATTTTTATTTATAATACCGAGTTTTTCTTTGGCTCAAAAAAAAAAAATATGTGTAAAATACACGATGTAACCTCGTAGTGGAAAATTTGTAGACCATGAATTTTTGAAGTATTTACAGAGGCTTACACAAATTACCGTAAAACATCATTGACGCAAATATACTGAAAAAAAATCACATATGGAGAAATTTTTAGCGTATGTTTTCGAATGTAATAATAATTGAAACACAGGATATATATTTTGGAAACCAAATTGTACTTGTTTGCTGGAAAAATATACTTCAAAGTTCCATGTATAAGCTGATAAAAAAACACTACAAGGTTTCAAGAATAATTTTAATAAAAACACTACAAAGTTTCAAGTAAGGTTGACCAAAAACACAGCAAAATTTAAAGATGTTAGACAAATACATATAAAGCGTCAGTTTTAAGTTATATAAGAATGGAATGCACTACCGACAACATGAAGAATTAGACACATGTGCAACTTCTGGGTATCTTTTTTTGGATAGATAAAGTCACTATCCAGTGACTTTATCTATCCAATACAAGATCATAATGTGAAGACTGTAGAAGTATACATAAAAAAAGAGGTAATCAAGGGCCCTCAGTCTAGTAATAGGTGTTCACCTACTCCTAGACTAAGGGATGATTACCTTGTCTTTCTTATATATTTCTAGTCTTCACATTATACACTTGTATTGATAAAGTCCCTGGATGGCTAAACGTCCACTAAATAATGATACGCAGGTGTTGCACAGTGTCTAATTCTTCAAGTGTAAACTTCACACACACTACAAGGTGTTAAGTATTGCTTGGAAAAATACACACAGGTGTTTAAAAAAATTTTTGGCAAATAACTACAAGTGTTAAGTATTGCTTGGAAAATACAAACAAGTGTTAAGTATTGCTTGCACAAATACACTACAAAGTGTTAAGTATTGCTTGGACAAATACACTACAAAGTGTTAAGTATTGCTTGGACAAATACACTACAAAGTGTTAAGTATTGCTTGGACAAATACACTACAAAGTGTTAAGTATTGCTTGGACAAAAAAACAAATTTTCAAAGTGTTAAGTATTGCTTGACAAATACACTAAAAGTGTTAAGGGATTCCTTGGACAAATACACTACAAAGTTTTTTAAGTATTGCTTGGACAAATACATACAAGTGTTAAGTATTCTGGACCCAATAACTACAAATGTTAAGTATTGCTTGACAAAACACTACAAAGTGTTAAGTATTCTTGACAAATACACTAAAATGTTAATATGCTTACAAATACACCAAAAGTGTTTAAGTATTCCTTGACAAATACACTACAAAGTGTTAAGTATTTTGGACAAATACACTACAAATGTAATATTCTTGGACAAATACAACTACAAAGTTTAATATTCCTTGGACAAATACACTACAAAGTGTTAAGTATGCTTTGGACAAATACCCCTACAAAGTGTTAAGATTCTTGGACAAAACACTAAAAGTGTTAAGAATGCTTGGACAAAACACTACAAAGTGTTAAGAAATCTTGGACAAAATTTCACTACAAAGTGTTAAGACTGCTTGGACAAAACACTACAAATGTTAAGAATCTTACAAAAAAAAAATACACACAAAGTTAAGTATGCTTGGACAAAAAACAACAAATGTTAAGTATTTTGGACAAATACACTACAAAGTGTTAATATTCTTGGACAAATACACTACAAATGTAAGTATGCTTTGGGCAAATACACTACAAATGTAAGTATGCTTGACAAATACACTACAAGTTTAAGTTTCTTGACAAATTTCACTAAAAAGTTTAATATGCTTTGGGCAAATACATACAAAGTGTAAGTATTGCTGGACAAATACACTACAAGTGTTAATATTCTTTGGGCAAATACACTAAAATGTAAGTATTGCTTGACAAATTTCACTACAAAAATGTTAAAAAATCTTGGACAAATAACTACAAATTTAAGTAAGCTTGGGCAAATAACTACAAAAGTTCAAATATTGCTTGGACAAATATCACTACAAAGTGTTAAGTATTGCTTGGACAAATACACTAAAAGTGTCAAGTATTGCTTGGCAAATACACTACAAAGTGTTAAGTATTTCTTGGACAATACACTACAAAATGTCAAATATTGCTTGGACAAATACACTACAAAGTGTTAAGTATTGCTTGGACAAATACACTACAAAGTGTCAAGTATTGCTTGGACAAATACACTACAAAGTGTTAAGTACTGCTTGGACAAATACACTACAAAGTGTCCAGTAATTGCTTGACAAATACACTACAAAGTGTCCAGTATTGCTTTGGGCAAATCACACAAAATGTCCATTTGTGGGCAAATACCTTCAAGGTGTCAAATATAAATTGGATAAATACATAACAATGA
>NW_026472770.1:0-10741 GCF_026875155.1 Cherax quadricarinatus
CCCATGCAGCACGGGGATTTGGCCTGATTATTTTTATTGAAATCAAGGGGGACGCAAACCCCCCCGGAGGATTTACCGCCCCGGGGAAGGGGGGATGGGGGGCATTGTTTAATTCGGGGAACGGGGGCACAGATCCAACCCTAAATCAAGACCCCTCACCAACTCAAGGAACCTGTTTCCCTGGAAAAATCTGCTTATGTTTCCCTTCTCCCCGGAACGTGACTATGTTCCTCGAGTTGGCATTTCTTTTACCTTTCACCTTATACGAGAGAGGAAATTTGGGAACGTGAAAAAGCAGGAAAAAGTATTAAACTCTTCAAAAAATTCGGACTAAACACACAGATAGCCCTAAAAATTACCCAAAAATCACGCCCTTTTGATGCTAAGTCGGATGGTTTAGCATATTAACCTCTTATTTGTGGCTCTGTAGATTCTGAAAAAAAGAGGTTTATTGCTGGTGAAATGCGAAGGGGATAAAAAGAAACAGTTCTCCTCGTTTTCAATTTCAAGACAGTTTGATAGAGTTTAGGGTAGACATGCGGGGCAGAAAACAGCCCCTGTGGGTGAAACTTTTTGGACAAAAACCGGAATTTTTATAAACAATCGAGGCATGTGACCGCGTTGCCAATATACGCACAGCCTTTACTCTCCCAATTTTTCCACAAAAATTTAGCCAGAACGCGCTGGGCGAACTTCACATCCCCTAACTAACCCCATTACTTGAAGTTTAGTGAAACTGAGAAGTTAAACATAGCCAAAGGGGGTGGACGTAAAGGCGCTGAAAAAAATTATCCGTCCGGGAACGTCTGTGTGTACAATACGGGTTATGGAATTTTTTGTAAAAGATAAACTGACTTAAAATTATAATTTTACGATTTGATTTTATTGGGTTTGATAAAAAAATGACTAAAATGACATAAAATTTTTATTTTTAATTTTGATTTTTAAATTTATGCTGGGGAAGGAGTCTGGGAATATTGAGAAGTGCAGGATTTGTAGTACCCAACATATTGTTGAGACTTAAGTACCTACATGTGGAGAGATTTTAAAGGGACCTAACATGTTTTGAGGGAGCATGGCCCGCCCGACCAAGCCCCGGGGAACATTCATCATTCTCACAATGTTTAAAAATTCTAGCTTTTCCGACGTCTTCCTGAACTTTTGAGCTGCCCGGGGCGGGCGGCGAGGCCTGACGAGCACACCCGAAGACCTCAGAACGCACGTTTAGCACTGTGATGCCAGAACTTGAAAATCCCAGCAAACAGACATTGTGGCCACGTTACAACTGAACTCTTAATGTACTTTCTCATCTTTATTATCGACTGACCCTTATTGTTTCTTCCTCACCATCATCAACTAACTTTTAAACTGGTTCTTCCTCACCATCATCAACTAAACTCTTACTGGTTCTTCCTCACCATCATCAACTAAACTCTTACTGTTCTTCCTCACCATCATCAACTAAACTCTTACTGGTTCTTCCTCACCATCATCAACTAAACTCTTACTGGTTCTTCCTCACCATCATCAACTAAACTCTTACTGGTTCTTCCTCACCATCATCAACTAAACTTTTACTGGTTTCTTCCTCACCATCATCAACTAAACTCTTACTGGTTTTTCCTCACCATCAACTAAACTTTTACTGGTTCTTCCTCACCATCAACTAAACTCTTACTGGTTCTTCCTCACCATCATCAACTAAACTCTTACTGGTTCTTCCTCACCATCATCAACTAAACTCTTACTGGTTCTTCCTCACCATCATAAACCTAAACTCTTACTGGTTCTTCCCACCACCAACTAAACTCTTACTGGTTTTTCCTCACCATCAACTAAACTCTATACTGGTTCTTCCTCACCATCACAACTAAAACTCTTACTGGTTCTTCCTCACCATAAATCAACTAAACCTTACTGTTCTTTCCTCACCATCATCAACTAAACTCTTACTGGTTCTTCACACCACATCAACTAAACACTTACTGTTCTTCCTCACCATCATCAACAAACTCTTACGGGTTCTTCCTCACCATCATCAACTAAACTTTTACTGGTTCTTTCCTCACCATCAACTAAACTTTTACTGGTTCTTCCTCACCATCAACTAAACTCTTACTGGTTCTTCCTCACCATCAACTAAAACTCTCTTGTTCTTCCTCACCATCATCAACTAAACTCTACTGGTTCTTCCTCACCATCATCAACTAAACTCTTACTGTTCTTCCTCACCATCATCAACTAAACTCTTACTGGTTCTTCCCCCACCATCAACTAAACTCTTACTGGTTCTTCCTCACCTTCATCAACTAAACTCTTACTGGTTCTTCCTCACCATCAATCAACTAAACTTTTACCTGTTCTTCCTCACCATCATCAACTAAACTCTTACTGGTTCTTCCTCACCATCATCAACTAAACTCTTACTGGTTCTTCCTTACCTTCGTCAACTAAACTCTTACTGGTTCTTCCTCACCATCACAACTAAACTCTTATTTGGTTCTTCCTCACCGCCCAACTAACTCTTACTGGTTCTTCCTCACCATCATCAACTAAACCCCTTATACGGGTTTTTCCCACCATCATCAACTAAACTCTTACTGGTTCTTCCTCACCATCATCAACAAAACTCTTACTGGTTCTTCCTCACCATCATCAACTAAACTCTTACTGTTTTTCCTCCACCATCAACTAAACTCTTACTGGTTCTTCCTCACCATCAACTAAACTCTTACTGGTTCTTCCTCACCATCATCAACTAAACTCTTACTGTTCTTCCTCACCATCATAAACTAAACTCTTACGGTTCTTCCTCACCATCATCAACTAAACTCTTACTGGTTCTTCCTCACCATCATCAACTAAACTCTTACTGGTTCTCCTCACCATCATCAACTAAACTCTTACTGGTTTTTCTCACCATCATCAACTAAACTCTTACTGGTTCTTCCTCACCATAAACTAAACTCTTATTTGGTTCTTCCTCACCATCAACTAAACTTTTACGGGTTCTTCCCACCATCATCAACTAACTCTTACTGGTTCTTCCTAAACCATCATAAACTAAACTCTTACGGGTTTCTTCCTCACCCATCATCAACTAAACTCTTACGGGTTCTTCCTCACCATCATCAACTAAACTCTTACTGGTTCTTCCTCACCATCAACTAAACTCTTACGGGTTCTTCCCTCACCATCATCAACTAAACTCTTACTGGTTCTTCCTCACCCATCATCAACTAAACTCTTACTGGTTCTTCCTCACCATAAATCAACTAAACTCTTACTGTTCTTCCTTACCTTCGTCAACTAAACTCTTACTGGTTCTTCCTCACCACATCAACTAAACTCTTACGGGTTCTTCCCCCACCGCAACAAAACTCTTACGGTGTCTTCCTCACCATCATCAACTAAACTCTTACTGGTTCTTCCTCACCATCATCAACTAAACTCTTACTGGTTCTTCCTCACCATCATCAACTAAACCTTACTGGTTCTTCCTCGCCAAACATCAACTAAACTCTTACTGGTTCTTCCTCACCATCAACTAAACTTTTACTGGTTCTTCCTCACCATCAACTAAACTCTTACTGTTCTTCCTCACCATCATCAACTAAACTCTTACTGGTTCTCCTCACCATCATCAACTAAACTCTTACTGGTCTTCCCACCACACAACAAACTCTTACGGGTTCTTCCTCACCATCATCAACTAAACTCTTACTGGTTTCTTCCTCACCATCAACTAAACTCTTACTGGTTCTTCCCTCACCTTTCATCAACTAAACTCTTACTGGTTCTTCCTCACCATCATCAACTAAACTCTTACGGGTTCTTCCTCACCATCATCAACTAAACCTCTTACGGGTTCTTCCTCACCATCATCAACTAAACTCTTACGGGTTCTTCCTTACCTTCGTCAAGTAAACTCTTACTGGTTCTTCCTCACCATCATAAACTAAACTCTACTGGTTCTTCCTCACCGTAAACTAAACTCTTCCCTGGTTCTTCCTCCCCAAATCATAAACTAAACTCTTACGGGTTCTTCCCTCACCATCCAACTAAACTCTTACGGGTTTTCTTCCCACCAAACATCAACTAAACTCTTACTGGTTCTTCCTCACCATCATCAACTAAACTCTTACGGGTTCTTCCTAAACCATCAACTAAACTCTTACTGGTTCTTCCTCACCATCAACTAAACTCTTACTGGTTCTTCCTCACCATCATCAACTAAACTCTTACTGGTTCTTCCTCACCATCATCAACTAAACTTTTACGGGTTTTCTTCCTCACCATCATCAACTAAACTCTTACTGGTTCTTCCTCACCATCATAAACTAAACTCTTACTGGTTCTTCCTCCCCCATCATCAACTAAACTCTTACTGGTTCTTCCTCACCATCATCAACAAACTCTTACGGGTTCTTCCTCACCACAACAAAAACTCTTACTGGTTCTTCCTCACCATAAACTAAACTCTTACTGGTTCTTCCTCACCATCATCAACTAAACTCTTACTGGTTCTTCCTCACCATCATCAACTAAACTCTTACTGTTCTTCCTCACCACCCATCAACAAAACTCTTACTGGTTCTTCCTCACCACCAACTAAACCCCTTACTGGTTTTTCCCTCACCATCCAACTAAACTCTTACGGGTTTTCTTCCTCACCATCATCAACTAAACCTTACTGGTTTTTCCCTCACCATCACAACAAAACTTTTACTGGTTCTTCCTCACCATCATCAACTAAACCTTACTGGTTCTTCATCACCATCATCAACTAAACTCTTACTGGTTCTTCCTCACCATCATCAACTAAACTCTTACTATCATGTGGGAGTTCGATACGTGGATTAGGGTAGAAATACTCACGTAGGCTGTTATACGTATTATTGTAGTAAAGTGGACAGAGCCCGCAGCCGTTACCTATCTCCTTGGTTACACTCGTAAAACTGGCTAGTCGGCTGGCCAGTACCCCGTAGTGGGTGTTTTGAAATAGTGTCAGCTCAGCACAATATGAAGACCGTGACTCAAGACGGTTGGTCGTGAGTCAACGGACACTGGTTACTGGTAACTGGTTACTACGTTACTACTACTGAGATTACTGGTAACTGGTTACTACGTTACTACTACTGAGAGCTCGGCGACGCTAACGTATGTCGTCCCGACATACAACTAATACAAACTAGAGATGGCAGGTACACGGTTTGGGGCTGATTCTACAATGTCAAAGTACACAACATGAAACATTATAAACATAAGTAGAAAAATTGGAATGAAACGTACGTAACTGAAACTGTAATGCAATACTAGGTATACTATAGTACAACTTAAAACCCCAACAAATGAACAACGAACCAACGTTTGAGATTACAGTGATAAAAAAAAAAAATTTGATCGATCAAATCTGTATTCGTGTGATCTACGGATTCGGAGGAAGGAATATATACAAAGAAAGAGTTTTAACAAAAGGCAGATTGGGTGCACGCAAATCTAGACTTTTAAACCCTCTCAAAAATGCGGAGAGAACATGAACACAAAAAAAGAATTCTGAATACTGTAAGTTGATACGTAATTATTCATCTATACGGGTTTATTTACATTTAACCCCAACTCTGCTAGGTAAGATTGGCATATGCAGAATGGTGTCATCTCTGGGAGGATCAAACCTGTAGCATTGGGTAACTCATGCTGCATTTGAGGCAAATCTGAATTGGAAGTTACAAATGATACTGTAGGATTTCTCAAACCCTGTCGTGTACGTAGGGAATAACGACATTCAGGTTGATCGTCTGACTGAGTATCAGAGGAAGAGAGTACAGGATCAGGAGGATTGTCAGAGTCTGTCACATTAGTCTGGGTTGGAACATCATTATCATCACATACTAACTTCATAGATCCAAATGCGATTCTTTATACTGACCATACTAATCTCTCTAACCTTATACTTATTACCAGTGATATGTCAACTACGCGATAAGGACCCCAACAAACTTTTGATTAAGCTTTGGCATTGCAGACGTTTGTTAAAATTAGTCAGCATAACTCTCGAACCTACTTTGATTTTGGATGGCTTTACTCGAGTATTTGCGACTCTTGTAAATTCAGCTGTTGATTTAAAGAAGTGTTTCACGGATTCTTCTAAAAACACTTTTAGCTAAGCTGGTACAGTTGCTACGAAATCATCAGGGTTGTAATTTGGTTTCGGATTAGAATATAACAACTCATAAGGCAAACGTTTAATCTACACCAACAATGCATAATGTGGAGTGTCACCTATAGAAACATTGTAAGCAGAATTTATAAACACACGCACATCAGGTTAAAATTCAACCCAAGTTTCACTATTGGGGTTGATAGTGGCTCTCAATACATCAATACTTTCTTTTGGTTCGTTCCGCTAACCCATTGCTGGCAGGATGATGAGGAACAATGGTGGACTTAGAGACTTGTACAAGGTACACAAATTTCAAGAATTTCATTACAGAATTCACCTCCATTATCTGTTACTAGGGACTAGGGGTGGTATGCCTGCAGATAATGCGTTCTTTAAACGCTTTGGCTACTGTCTCGGCAGTCTTATCTGCAATAGGAACTAACTCACAAAAATCTGGTGAAATGGTCTACCATAACACACAGATGTTTTTTACCTTTGGGGGGAACATCGGAAATTAGTTAACAAATCTAGCGCAACTCTTTCCCAAGGTTTCGCTAGTAGTTGGATACACTTGGAATTGGATTAGGACCATTAGCATTGCCTTTATGTTGCATGCAGACACTACATTTCTTTAAAATACTCAAAATATCAGTTGCCATACGAGGCCAAAAGTATTTCAATCTGGCTTGTTTTACTGAACGATCCCCTACCAGGGTGTGCAACACCTGGGACATCGTGAACTAGCAGTAAGGCTACATTCACTAGTGACTGTGGGAATTACTAACTGGTATACTCTTCTGCTAGGAGTACCCAACTCGGCTGTTTCGATACAGTAAAATTTTTGGTTCATGACAAAGTCACTGGGTGGGAGCGGTGGCTTCACAGTCAGAATTTAAAATCTTCCTGGAGCAGGAATCGTATCACCACCAGACCACATGGGATCTGTTCGTTCTTACTGGAGGAATGAACAAACTCGTGGAGTGGATGACTCCCCCCGGTTGAAAAATTAACGCTATAACACGCAATATGAGCAAGGGAGAACGAATCTACTATCTCAAACTACAAGCACAATGAAACACGGTGACAAATGCTGATATAAATGAGTCGCACACAGTGACACGAGGTATCAACTATAAAGAAACTACACTTACAAACTTTAACAACGTGGGAAATTACTCAGAAATAACTTCTTTAAATGCACTGATTACTGTCAACAGATGGGATCACAATCTGAAACACAAGGGACAACAACAACACCAGGGGAGCACACTACCCAAAACGCTTTCTGCACGGCTTGTGGCATCACAAGAGATGGGATAACTCGTTGCAAGTAAAGTTCTTCTCAAAGCGTCCCCTGGGAAGGAACGAATACTTGAACAAGTCGCCATCGCAAGGATAGTAAGCACTATCGTGCGTGCAATGATATTGTGGGTGGAGTCCAGACAGGAGTGACAGTAATTACTAAATGCCTGACCGCTCGGCTACGTTAATAAGTAATTCACGGATCTATAGGAACTTAATCTGAACTTCACATTTCGCAGCACTTTAACAAATCTCAGAACAAACTGTGAGAACAAACACATGCTCGAGGGCTAGGGATTGTCTGTCATCAGTAAGGGAATGTAAGGACTGATGACAGGAGCAGCAATAGCCTGAAGGTCTGAGTTTTCGACATTCACTAAAGTATCACTTGACGGTAAGTGAGACATAATGGCAAAGTAACACGAGAACAAATAAGGCAAAATAATGAACAATAAAAATGATATAAAATTCTAGAATTGAAATGAAAAGATATACAACTAATTCTGCAGAATTAATAATGTCTAAAACACTGCAAGAGGAAGGAAAACTCAATTTAAAGGACTATTGACCAAGAAAAAAATTTACATTGAAATATACAAGTAAAAATATTACTGGGGACTGAATTAAATTCAAAAATGAGCTGTCTTTACTCTTGCTAATAAAAAATTAATTAATTAAAAATTTTTTTAAAACAATGTGAAAGTGTAAAATAAAATTATTAAATTGTTTAACTGGGAAATTTTAAATATTTTCTAAGAATGCTAGACAAAATTAAATTATAAATCATAAAATAGCAATAAAAGAAAATAATTCACTGCAGAACAGTTCAACAAAATAATTCACTTCAGAACAAGTGCAACAAAAAAAGTATAGAAATAATCACTGCAGTAATAAAGTGTCACTGGAAAAATCAGGGAAAATAATGAATTAAAATATGAAGATCAAAAAAAAATAAACTGAAATTTAACACTTTAACTCTTAATTGTAAATTAGACAAAACAATTACTCAACCAGAGTAAGGAAAACACTTTACGTTTAAAAATAATTGAAATTTCATCAAGAGTGAATTTGTTCAAGAATTAAAAAAAAAAATAAAACACAGGAACAAAACAGGGAATATAACACTTACGTGACGGAGCACCCAACAGTATTAATTTATTTTTAACAAAAAAATTCCTGCTGTGACTGATACAACAAAATCTTGCTGTTACTGATACAACAAAATCTTGCTGTGACTGATACGACAAAAATTTGCTGGCAAAAATAATGGTACACAGTCTGCGAAAAAATTTGAGGAATGAGACACTGCTGGCATACGAAAAAAAAGACACACATAGAAAAAATGGGAAAAATTTGGTATACTGGGTGAATATCACTGCATGAATAAATATAATTACTGGAGAATATAACACTGAAAGAATACAAAAAAAAAATTGAATCACTTCACACAGGGTGACTGACTGGGACACACAAAAATAATACTTACAGAGACAGGAATAGCATAAGAAAAAACACAGAATAAAAACATAAGATAAATAAAAAAACTGAAAAAATATTGTAAAAATTAAAGAGTCAAAGAAAAACTGATAACACAAGGTTTAGAGTACACCAAAAAAATTTACTATAAATGTCTCACACACGCAAATGTCTTTAAATGCAAGAAAAATGTCTCAAGAAAATTATCACTGAAGTCGGGGGTAGGAGACGGGCGGTGAGTACTGGGGGGGCGGGTGTATGGTGTCCCGCGCGGTGATGACGCCTCCGACATTCACTGTTGTCGTGAAGAATGTGCTTTCTAGGCGAACTCACATAACTGGCTTTATCTCGTTTTGGGACCAGCTACAATCTCCTGACCAATTATTGAGCCAAAACATACTAGGACCCGGTACAAGGTGCAAACAACCACAGGTAGATGAGTGGATGGCTGGTGGTGGTGGTGGGTGGATGCTTCTGCCGCGCACCCCGGGTGGTGTGAGAGAATGGTGAGGGGGGACGCTGGGGTCTGGGCCCCCGCACCCACTCACCCCCGAAGGTGCTTGAAACCCACTCTATGCCACAGGAATGGTAAAAACCACTCCTAGCATCCAACCCGGGAGCACAAAACGAAATAAACAATACCTCAGAGGGAAATTGGCTTACTTCTTACTGCGTGGCTTACTTCTCTCTCTCAGCTGGGTTAGAAGCTGGGTTGGCTGGCTGGCTTACCCCACGAGAAATGGATGACTGGAAGACGTGTAACGTGCACAAAGCACGGAGGAGCAGTTGGATGACAGGAGACAGCTGGATGATAGGGTGACTGCGTTCACTTCCACAGTCTGGCTTACTGACTTGGCTTAATTGCAAAATCCGGTCAACCCCTCGGAGATTGAAGCAATAGCACACGAACTAAGCCAGGAAGCTTGAAACGGCTGCAACAGGCTTGCAGGCATAGGGTTTGTAGTGAGGGTATAAGCTGCTGGCTGGAGGTTTTGAGGGGAGGGCATTCACCTTTGACCCTGCCGGCTACTCACAACAGTCTTCAAACTCCTTGAATTACCCTTAAAAACGTAAATCCACGCTCCACACCGCTGTACACCATTTATCATGTGGGAGTTCGATACGTGGATTAGGGTAGAAATACTCACGTAGGCTGTTATACGTATTATTGTAGTAAAGTGGACAGAGCCCGCAGCCGTTACCTATCTCCTTGGTTACACTCGTAAAACTGGCTAGGCGGCTGGCCAGTACCCCGTAGTGGGTGTTTTGAAATAGTGTCAGCTCAGCACAATATGAAGACCGTGACTCAAGACGGTTGGTCGTGAGTCAACGGACACTGGTTACTGGTAACTGGTTACTACGTTACTACTACTGAGATTACTGGTAACTGGTTACTACGTTACTACTACTGAGATTACTGGTTCTTCCTCACCATCATCAACTAAACTCTTACTGGTTCTTCCTCACCATCAACTAAACTTTTACTGGTTCTTCCTCACCATCAACTAAACCTTACGGTTCTTCCTCACCATCATCAACTAAACTCTACTGGTTCTTCCTCACCATCATCAACTAAACTCTTACTGGTTCTTCCTCACCATCATCAACTAAACTCTTACTGGTTCTTCCTCACCATCATCAACTAAACTCTTACTGGTTCTTCCTCACCATCAACTAAACTCTTACTGGTTCTTCCTCACCATCATCAACTAAACTCTTACTGGTTCTTCCTCACCATCATCAACTAAAACCCTTTCGGTTCTTCCTCACCACATCAACTAAACTCTTACTGGGTTTTTC
>NW_026472771.1:0-11080 GCF_026875155.1 Cherax quadricarinatus
GGTGGGGGCATAAAAACAAATAAACTAACCAACATTACCAAAAGGGGAAGAGCTAAATCCCTTTTGATGTAATAGATGTAGATTATAGTGAGCCTACAATTTTAACAGGTAATCCTGACAAGCCTACATGCAAAAGTCTAAATCTGTTTGTTTACCTTTGCCGATAATGAGGCAAATCATTAAGAATTAGCAGTAGATTTGTCTCAGAGACCTTTGTATAATTATTTAGAGAATTTGCATCCCGGAGGTCAGGTCTTCGAATAATAATATCAAATAATGGAACAAATTTTATTCCTCGTTCGCGATACATAAACGACGCTCAAGACCTACATCTAAAGAATAGAAAATCACAACTCCCAGTTCTCCCTGGCTACAAAGGCGTAATCTGGAAGATCAGACATTATTTAGGTACAGTTCTTCACTGACAGATGCTCATCATAGAAGAATTTCAAACTATCCTGGTGAAGGCTGATAACGGCATACATAACCGTCCATTGACCTACATGGAAGATCCCCCTTAGATGAAGGTCATCTAAGGGGTGACGGTGATCTTCTCAAAATATCTTGTGCTCTTGATACAGGGAACTCTATGCTTGCCTAACTTATAGCCATGATACATGACTCACGAAATC
The DNA here is from genome assembly GCF_026875155.1 of Cherax quadricarinatus. NCBI lineage: Eukaryota > Metazoa > Arthropoda > Malacostraca > Decapoda > Parastacidae > Cherax > Cherax quadricarinatus. The sequence goes on from NW_026472771.1 coordinate 633, forward strand.
GTAATGACACGATTGCAAACAAACCATACCCCGGCCGGGATTGAACCCGCGGTCAGAGAGTCTCAAAACTCCAGACCGTCGCGCTAGCCACTAGACCAGCTAGCCACAATAAGATTCGTCCAACTAGGTATATTTCTACACCATAGGAAGTGGTGCCTGTGCTAACCTTCCTATGGTGTAGAAATATACCTAGTTGGACGAATCTTATTGTGGCTAGCTGGTCTAGTGGCTAACGCGACGGTCTGGAGTTTTGAGACTCTGACTGCGGGTTCAATCCCTGCCGGGTATGGTTAGCCATGATACACTTCCACTTGTGGATTTGTCCAAGGTGACTCCATATACGATAGCTTCGCCTCACCTGCCTGCAGTATATAAGCTCCTCCGCACATATGTTGCACTCTCTTCAAGATTAATGGAGTGAATGCATCGACTCCAGGCTGAGGGCTAATTACCTCAAAGTTCTCATCTTCAACTGTTCTCTGTACTGGACTAAGGAAGCCACTGGTTGGCGAAACATTTCCGCAGTAAGATTTTCCAAGTGTTGCACAAGTGTCAATTCATCACTGAGAACCATGTAACTCAATGGCCCATGATGGGAAGGGTAATATGAACAGTGAGTGTTAAATAAATGTGTGGAAACCCTTAGAAGAGTTAAACATTGATACCATTGTAAATACAGTCCCCTCAAGGGAAGTTCCTTGACGCTGGTGAGAGGCTCTTGATCTAGGGAATTGGATCTGTGCTCCGTTTCCTGAATTCAACCTGAGTACCTTCCATGCCCCCCCTACGTGCACTGTATAACCCCATGATTATAAAAATAATGTAAATACAGTGACCCCCTAATGAGGTAAAGAGGTTGTATCCATGGGGCGGGTCGTCCCTCAGACACTGGGTGCCTTAGTGAATTCTCAGAAGAGTCAAATTACTGTACACTATACTTGTGCCACACCTGAATATCTTTATTGTGGAAACGTTTCACCAACCAGTGGCTTCCTCAGTCCAATACAGAGAAGAATGTTAGGAGATGAGAAGTTGAGTACATCAAGTGTCTCATTCATCAACTTGTCGGTTTTCTAAACCATTTATATAACAATGCTTTAACAGCAGTCTGGGTGCGCTTTGAAATAATTTTTTTTCTATCTACAACAATTCAAAATACATCTTTTGTGAAATCAATCCGAAGGTCAACATTCTGTTGCACTGTTCCTCCAACAGAAAGATAATTATTTGCAAACTAAAAATGTAACCAGATGGAATTCACGATTCGAGATGATCAAGTCAGTCCTGAAGGCTTTGAACATGTCAACGAGGCTGAAGAGTTATTGAGTGATGGGGAGAATAAACAGATAAAAAGACAGCCAGCCATTTTGCCTGCCTGCCTGCCTGCCTGCAAGAAATTGTCTTAATTAGAGGTCGCAGCACTAAAGGAGGTTGTGGCAGTTCTTAATTCATTTAAAGAGGCAATGAAACAAGTGGAAGAAGAGAAAATGGGAAGCATCTCAACAATTGTACCAATAATTATTGATGTCCAGCAACCCACGCAGCAGTTACTAGGCTGTCCTACTGCGAAACTTTTTCCTAAAATCTTACAAGAAGCAGTGAAACGAAGACAACACATTTTTGGAGATGACTGAAATAATATCAGCAGCTTTTTTTTCAAGTTGGATTGACTTCCATCAGAAGACAAAAAAAGAGAACAGGTTCTTGAAGAGATCAGGATGCTTGTTGCAAGTTAATCTGAGATTGAGGATACGGTGTGAAATGGTTCAACAGGAAGAATCATCAGTCTAAGCCAAATAAATCCTCCTAAGTGGCTCCACATGCTCTCGTTCATGCCTTCTTCAGCGGGAAATAAACACAAGTTACTCACTGATGAAGTAGAAAAAGATTTAAATAGATATATACAAGAGGACTGTTCTCCTTCGACGTAGATTCCGTGATCTATTGGGGAGATTCTTCTTCAAATAAGCGAGCAAGAGAAATATTGGTTGCACAGCCACTTCAGTGTCCCCAGACAATATGTAACATTATTTTTCTTCTGCGAACGTCTACCAATTACCTGGAGACCTGGAGTTTACCTGGAGAGAGTTCCGGGGGGCAACGCCCCCGCGGCCCGGTCTGTGACCAGGCCTCATAGTGGCTGTTACTGCTGGCTGCACGCAATCCAACGTACGAGCCACAGCCCGGCTGGTCAGGTACAGTGCAACTCAGAAATTTATGAGTACAATCCATTAATGTAGCTTATGCAAGTCAGTAACTCCTTTGCAACTTAATGCAACAATTCGCTGGATTTTGTTCAGCTTTTAGGTACAGTTTTATTGTACAAATTACTGTGAATGAAAAAATATTAAACATTGTGTAATAATTGGCTTAAGCTGGTGAGAGAATTGGACCTGCCTCGCATGGGCCACTAGGCCCATTCCTTCTTCCTTATGTTCTTATGTTCTAACACAGTACAGTTTGTGAAACAAAATTTTAGATATTTGTAATCTTCTGGATCTTTGGATGATTTAGTGTATAAATATTATACACATGTTCTCCATCTATTGACTCATTGAACATGTAACTGACTGTATTCTTGTGCATTGTTCAACTACCTACATATTAAATACAAAATATGAAGTCAAATGTTTGTTAAATCCAACATTTAACAATGATTTCAACATTAGTAAAATTTGAAGTAACTGAAGAAAATAATTTAATGCAAAATATCAAGTAAATGTAATTGAAAATCCGGAAGTTTTTGAAAATGTAATTGACTTTCAATCAAGTAATTACTCCAAACCTTATTCAGCACATTACGTCACTACAGGACAAAACTAATTAGGAAGCCTTTCTGTCAAGTGACACCTAACCAGATTCAGGACCTCGGGGCCATACAGAGTAAATACTTGAATGAAGTTATTCCATGAAAATACTAGCACTTATGCTGTCCCTACTGTGGTTGTCAGGTAAGGATGGATCTATCAGGTTGTGTATTGAATATAAGAAGCTTGTACCCTTCTGAGAATTGATGAGAATCTCGATGCCTTGGCAGTAGTTTAAATTTTTCTATACCTTTAACATAGCAGAAGGTTCTAACGAGGTGCAAATGATTCTCTACCATTAACTTAGCACAAGGTTCTAACCAGGTACAAATTATTCTCTACCATTGACTTAGCAGAAAGTTCTAACCAGATGCAAATAATTCTCTACCACTGACTTAGCACAAGGTTCTAACCAGGTGCAAAAGGTCTTATAGTATTGACTTAGCAGAAGATCACTACCAGGTACAAATACACAACTCCAACATCCACAAGACTGCTTATTAGATCTCTTTTGGCCTCTTCGAGTACAAATGAAGACCAATGAGCTGCAATGCACCAGGGACTTTAAAGAATATCATGGAGACTAATTTTTAGCAGTTAGTTAGTTTAATATGTTTATTATGCACCCCATACCCATCCTGTGGGCGGTAGTCAAAAAATTACAGAGGTACATAATTGGTCCAGGGACTGGACTCCAAAATTTTGATAGCTGAGCAAGTTACAAAGGTAATGAACTAGATCTGGTCACAATCGTGACCAAGTACAAAGGTAATGAGTTCCAGGTAGACCTGGTCACACTCATGACTAATTACAAAGGTAATGAACTAGATCTGGTTGCAATAATGAGAATTGATCAAGGTAATGAGCTCCAGGTAGAGCTGGTTACAATCATGACAAGTTTCAAAGGTAATGAATCGTGAACACATGATTACAATCATGAACAATTTTCAGAGTAATGATCAGTTAACAAACATTGTAGGGAATTCATCCATTGCCAACAGACGTTGCTAGGTGCCTGTCCCTCCTCGGCAGGACAGCCATTGCAAACAACAGCATGTTGCCCTGGGATCTGTTGTTTGCAGGAGCACCATCGACCCTCCCCAAGAGGTCGAAGAGGCCAGCGACTCCGCTAGCAGCCCAAGGGAGAGCCGCCCTGGGAACGTGTCAACGTCCTGGTGGATGCCAAGTTGATTGAAGATCCCAGACATTTTGTAAAGGTGAAGGCACTGCAGCTGTCACCTATGTCTGCTGGGAGTGGATGACCTAATGATCTCAGAATCTTTGGAAAGCCGTCTAGAACAGTTATAAATGATACTCAGTCGGCTTAATTAAAGCCCTCCAAATGTTGCACATTCAGCTGATATCTGGATACGAAATTATACTAGCTCTTTAGGGGATGCCGACCCTTAACCCCAACCATAACAACCACCGTAGCATCTGATACCGGTGATGGGGGCGAGCTAGGAAAATTTTAAACAAATAATATGTATCTCATTATTGTATCTCATAAATGTCAACCTGTGAACCAATCAAACTTTGTTACTATTTAACTTCATTACCTAACATAATACTCCATTCTAGTGATTACACAGCAACACAGTAAATGACCATATGACCTGTCTTTGTAATACGCATTTGTACTAAATTGTTATCTGTTTTACAATAATTTTTGTACCACTGAATATATCATTGCTTAGTTAATCTTAAGTTAATTTTAAGCTGCCCATAATGCTCTGCATACAAGGGGCTTTGGCATGTTGCACTTTAAAAATTGTATTCCCTTTTACTTCTTGTATCATTTTCAAAAAAAAATAAATAAAAAAAAAAATAAAATAATACGTTTATAATGAAAAGCATTTGCCAATTTGTTTGGACATGTCAAAATAAGTACATCTATTTACATACTCGGACGCCCCCTCCCTTGGTGTTTTTATTTTAAAAAAAAAGTACAAGTTTTTAGGTAAGCAAAAATTTATTTTATTTTTAATATTAAAAAAAAACTCAAAGTTAATCTTTACCCCAGCTTTGGTCTTTCCCTCACAATTAATATATATTATATTATATATAATATATATAAAATTTATATAAATTATATATAAATATATTTTTATTTTATATATATATATATATAAAAAATAAAAAAGTCGGGCCCTCTCCCACCGAGGCAGGGGGACCCAAAAAAGAAAGAAAATCCCCAAAAAGAAAATACTTTTATCATTAAACACTTTCACCTCACTCCACAAACACTTTTTTTGCAAGGTGCTCAGAAAAAACCCCATTTAGAATATATACTAAAAAATACCAACTATCCCCCCAAAATTCCAAAACCCAACCCCTCCTTTAGAGGCACATTGTACTTCCCATTTTCCCCGGACTCAAAATCCGGCTATGTAAAAATAACCGTTTCCCTGAATCCCTTCCCTAAATATTACCCTGCTCACCTCCAACAATCTCAGGTCCCAAATACCATTCGCCCATTCACTCTTATCGAACAGCTCATGCACCCTGCGGAAGTCCAACCTCTCGCCCAAAAAACCTCCCTTTCCCCTTTCCCTTCCAACCTTTCGAGGCACCCTCCCCCCCTTCCTTCCCACAAATTTAAATGCTCTCCCTTCATTCTACTTTGATCCATTCCTCAAAATAAAACCAAAAACCCCCAACAACCCCCTTCAACCCCTCTGACAAAATGCTTTTTTTAACTCCACCCTTCTCCAAATTTTCCACACTCCGAATTTTCTCAAAATATTTAACCCACATTCCCTTAGACAACATCTCCACTCTTTTCCAAACCGCCCCCCGCTGCTGCATTCAAAACCCCAAGCTTCCACCCTAAAAAGAGTATTGGTACACAAACTTTCTACATTCCCTTTTTTGCCTCCAAATAAGTTTTTTGACCCCACATTACCTCAATCCCACTCACTTTTTTTTTCCCTCAAAATTTCAATTAACCCACCCTTCAAAATCCATCCGCCGACAGCAACCCCCAAAGTTCTAAAACTTTTCACTTTTTTTCCATACTCCTCCTCCCCAATTTGATATCCAATTTTTTTCTTATTTAAATTATTTGATACCCTCACCCCTTTACTCTTTTCTACTTCACTTCAACTTTCACCTTTACACACACCCCAAACTCATCCACAAACCTTTGCAATTTTTTTCTTTAGAATCTCCCATAAGCACAGTATCATCAGCAAAAAAAACGGTCAATTTCCCCCATTTTTTATTTGATTCCCCAAAATTTTTAATCCCCACCCCTCTCCCGAACACCCAATTTTACTTTTTTTTACAACCCCATCTATAAATATATTAAACAACCTGGTGACATTACACATCCCTGCCCCAAAACCTACTTTTACCGGAAGAGTCTCCCCCCCCTTTTCTACATACCCTAACCTCACCTCACTATCCTATAAAAACCTTAAAGCTTTTTATAACTTACCACCTATTCCATTACTTGCAAAAACGCCACATGCTCCCTATCCACCTATCATAGCCTTTTCTAAATCCATAAATGCAATAAAAACTTACCTACCTTTAAATCTAAAATACTGCTCACATAAAAGCTTAAATTAAATACTTGATCTACACATCCCCTACCCACTCAAAAACCCCCTTCCATCCCAATCCTACATTCTGTCTTACCTCCAATTCTTTCCTTTAATACCCCACCATAAACTTTTCCGGGTATACTCAGTAAACTTATTCCTCTAAAAATTTTTTTACAATCCTTTTTTTGCCCCCCCTTCCCTTTTATATAAAGGGACTATCATGCTCTCCACCAATCCCTAGGCCCTTTCCCCTCTTTCATACATTTTTTAAATAAAAGACCAACCACCCCCAAAACTAAAAACCCCCCCCCCCCGCTTTTTAAAATTTTCTGACATGACCCATCATTTTCCCCTTTACCCCCTTTCATTTACCAATGCCCCACGTACCTCCCCCACACTTACATTTTTACTCTTCTTTATCATAAAAAAGAACCTCCCGCCATGCATGAAATTACCGCCTCCCTTTCCCCCCCTCAACATTTAAAAGTTCCTCAAAAATCTCGCCTCTACCTAAACCCCCCCCTCTTCCCACTACTAACTCCCCACTCTGTTTTTAACGACAAAACCATACTTTTCCCCAGGCTTTCTTTTAAATTGTTTTTAACTCATTCCATAATTTTTTTCTTATTTTTATTTAAAATTTCTTTACAGTGCCCTCCCCTCTACACTGCTCTCCTTTTGCATTTCTCGCCACTCTCTTTTACCTTCTTTTACTGTCCATATACCCTGCTCTTTTTAAACACTTCTGCTTTGTAAAAACCTCTCATAAGCAACTTTTTCTCTTTTATCACACCCTTTACTTCATCATTCCACAATCACTTCCTCTTTCCCCCTGCCCCTACCCTCCTATAACCACAAACTTCTGCCCCACATTCTAATACTGCATTTTTAAAACTCATCCAACCCTCTTCAACCCCCCCACTACTCATACTTGCACCAGCCAACCTTTCTGCCAATAGTCGCTTATATCTCACCCGAACTTCCTCCTCCCTTAGTTTATACACTTTCACTTCCCTCCTATTTGTTGTTGCCAACTTCCTCTTGTCCCATCTATCTCTTACTCTAACTGTAGCTACAACTAAATAATGATCCGATATGTCAGTTGCCCCTCTATAAACATGTACATCCTGGAGCCTACCCATCAACCTTTTATCCACCAATACATAATCTAACAAACTACTTTCATTACGTGCTACATCATACCTTGTATATTTATTTATCCTCTTTTTCATAAAATATGTATTACTTATTACCAAATCTCTTTCTACAAATAGCTAATTAAAGGCTCCCAATTACATTTACCCCTGGCACCCCTCCACAACATTTTTACCCACTTTAGCATTGAAATCCCCAACCACAAGTACACTCACATTTGGTTCAAAACTCCCCACGCATTCACTCAACATTTCCCAAAATCTCTCTCTCTCCTCTACACTTCTCTCTTCTCCAGGTGCATATACGCTTACTATAACCCACTTTTCATATCCAACCTTTATTTTACTCCACATAATCCTTGAATTAATACATTTATAGTCCCTCTTTTCCTTCCATATCTTATCCTTCAACATTATTGCTACTCCTTCTTTAGCTCTAACTCTATTTGAGACCCCTGATCTAATCCCCCTAATCCTCCTCTGGTGTAAATTGTGGGACCCATCATAGCCTCGGAGAAGTGGATAAAAAGGATTCATAAAAGAATATTTGGATTTCTTCCTGAAGCCATTTGAATATTCCACTTCCCCTACCACCCCATCTTTTCATTCTTTTTTACCAATAGGTATATTTTATTACATAATATGGTACAGAAGATTAAGAGATACATTGCTCATAAAAAGATGGCATATACAGTACATGAGATGTGAGAGATACATGTCTAGTACATATTGTCACGTGTTTGTCACTGATTATAATGCGAAAATCTCATCCAGCTCCTCAGAACTGGGGCGCGTGCCCAAAATACAGCAGGCATTACCCCTCTGAACAGCAGCGCTGAGTCGCTGGAACAGAAAACTAGCTGCCCTAGGATCCTTAGTTGCCTTGATGAGTCTTTTACCTAGTTCCTTAAGGATCTTAGATGCACTCTTTCCCCTCGGATTTACGGTACACAAGACCATGATACCCGAATCGGTCTGCTGCTTCACTGCCACAAATACACCTGTGTTCGGCGAGAATAGGGGCGGCAAGTCAAAGGGAAACTCCAATGTGGATGGTCTGTGGGTCGAGACGTGTGCAAGGCTGGAGATGGGAACAGCCAACAGAAAATCCCGTGCATGAGGAGCTCTCACTGTGAGGAGGCGGCTCTATCTTTCCCTGACACACTCTGAACATTGTTGAGGCTAATTTCCCTATTGGGGCCACCCCCAGTGCGACGGTTTGTATTTTGTTGGGGCACAGCCCGGTTTTCAAGCCCTTTAATTACCCAGATCAGGCTCCATCAAAAAAAATTTAAAAAATTTTATTTTTTTTAGCCAAATTGCTAAAGTTCGCTTCACTTTAAAGTAGAAACTTTGGGGCGGGTTTTTCTTTACATTTTATTTTTTGGTTAAACCCACAGTAAAATGGTACCGGGGTAAAAAATCACTTTTTGTGGGTCGCATCTCGGGGAAAAAACCCCCAAGTTGGCAAAATGCTCGCATAACCAAGCATAATATTGTATCATGTTCTTGTAGAAGAAAGATTATTATTATTATTATATTATTATTTTTAAATTATTATATTATTTTATTATTAAATTTATTATTTTTAAAATTATTATTATTAAAAAAGCAAGGGGAGGAAAAAAAGGAACAAAACGGTTTTTAAAAGAAATTTGAAAGGGTTTTATCCCCGGAACAAGAATGGGAAAAACCACTACGATGATAATAATTTGGAAGCGCGGGGAAGGACTGGATAAAGCTAAGGAATTTTCATAAAACATCTTTAAAAAATTTGAAAAACCAGAAACTTTTTAGTGATCGCAAAAAACGTTAGCAATTGATCATGAACCCCTTCTTAACTAAGTGCATAACTCACATAACTTTCCTTTACAATTTATCTCCCTGAAATGGGCCCAATAGGGAATCACTCTAGTAATAGAAGCCACTCGTGTCAACCCTTTCTTTTAAAAAATGTCCGAATTCACGTGTCTTTTTCCACGACAGAATATCACATAAACAAAAAAATATTTTTTTCCACCTCACCATAAATACTGGTTCGCAAGACAGCTGTGTCTGACAAACACTGGGGTCTGACAAAAGCTGGTGTCCCACAAGACAGCTGGGTCTAAAAACAGCTGGGGTCTGACAAACAGCAGGGATCTGACAAACAGCTGGGGTCGACAAGAAGCAGTATCTGACAAACACTGGTGTCTGACAAACAGCATATCTGACAAACAGCGGGGTCTACAAGACGCAGTATTTGACAAACACTGGGGGTCTGACAAAAAGCTGGGGCAACAAGACACTGGTGTCCACAAACGCTGGGTTCACAAAAAGCTGGTGTCCCCGACAAAAGCGGTGTCTGACAAAACTGGCTTTGAAAGAACTGGCTTCTGACAAGGCATCTGGGGCTCAAAGACACTGGTGTCTACAAACACTGGGGTTTACAAGAAAAACTTTTGGTTTTCTGACAAGACATCATTCTACAAGAACGGGGTCTACAAGACATCTGGTCCTGACAAGACACTGGTTCTGACAAGACATCTGGGGGTGACAAACACTGGGGTCTGACAAGACACGGTGCCGACAAAACAGCTATTGTCTGACAAGACTCTGGGGCCGACAAAACACTGGGTTCTACAAGACATCTGGTGCCTGACAAGACAGTTGGGGTCGACAAAACAGCGGGGTCTGACAAACAGCAGGGACTGACAAGACAGTGGTTCTGACAAGACAGCTAGGGTCTAACAAGACAGCTGGGTTGACAAAACAGCTGGTGCTGACAAGACAGCTGGTGTCGCAAGAAGCTGTCCTACAAGACAGCTGGGTTCTGACAAGAAAACTGGCTTCTGACAAGGCATCTGGGGTCTCACAAAACAGCGGTGTTTGACAAACCGGTGTCTGACAAGACACTGTTTCGACAAGACATCTATTTCTGACAAACGCTGGTGTCTACA
>NW_026472773.1:0-5000 GCF_026875155.1 Cherax quadricarinatus
GTTTTTTGGGGGGGGTAGTGAGTATATGTGTACACATGTATGATATTGTGGTTTTAGTGATGTTTTATGTGAAACACATGTATGTAATTGTGTGGTTGTAGTGATGTATATGTGTAACATGTATGTACATATGTGTGTTGTAGTGAGTATATGTGTACACATGTAGACCCTGCGTACTAACCCTTGTGGTACTCACCCATGTGGCACTCACCCTGTGGCACTCACCCCCTGTGGCATTCACCCTGTGGTACTCACCCCTGTGTACTCACGCCTGTGCTACTCACCCCTGTGGTACTCATCCCTGCGTAATGACAGAGAGAACTTCCTCACCTGTGGTAGTGGTAGTGGAACACTCTTGGCTGTGTGATAATGGTAATGGAACATTCTTGACTGTGTGGTAATGGCAATGGAACACTCTTGACTGTGTGTTAATGGTAATGGAACTCTTTTTCTTATTGGATAATTCTGAAAATTCCCATTTCCTTGTGGGTAATGGTAATGATAGTCCCATTTCCTGAGGTTGTGAAAAGTTGGATCCTGTACCATGATGGTAATGGTAACTGGAGAATCTTTCCTGAAGAGTAATGGAAAAGGGTACACTCCTTTCCTTGGAGATAATGGGTTAATGAACCCCATTAGTTTACCGGGCGATTAAATCCTCTATCCTTGGGGTTACTGGGAGATCGAATCCCCTTTCCGCAGTTCTGAATCACCTTTCCTTAAGTTTAACTGTGGTGTAATGGAAGATTTAAAAACCCTTTCCAGAGAAGAGAAGGAAGTTAATGGAAGTGGAATCCTTTTGCCTATGGATTAATGGAAGTGCAGACCTGGGGTTTAATGGAATTAGTAAACTCCTTGGGTAGAAATTAAAATGAAATTCTCTCACCTGAGGCATAAAGACAGATTGTTTAAACTAACTGAAGACAGCGTAATATATTCACAAGGTGAAGGCACAGAATGCCTTGATAAATGTTAAATTTTGTAAATGCTCCAGGTCGGACCGAAACGTCCTATGTGCGGGTTTTTGTGCATAATATTTTGTTTCTTCACTTTCCGGCTAGATGAAAATTATAATTCAAATTTATTTATTTCTTTGCAAGCAGTACATTGAGATTATATATTTACAACAATGGGTTCCAGTTCAAAGAGAACTTTTATTATACCCAGGCATTATGCCCAGGCATTATGCCCAGGCATTATGGCCAGGCATTATGCCCAGGCATTATGCCAGGCATTATGCCCAGGCATTATGCCCAGGCATTATGCCCAGGCATTATGCCCAGGCATTATGCCCAGGCATTATGCCAGGCATTATGCCCAGCATTTATGGCCAGGCATTATGCCCAGGCATTATGCCAGGTTTGCCCAAGCTTTATGCCCAGGTAATTTATACCAGGCATTATGCCAGATTATGCCCAGGCATTATGCCAGGCATTTATCCCAGGCTTGCCAGGCATTATGCAGGCATTATGCCCAGCATTATGCCAGCATTAGCCCAGGCATTATGCCCAGGCATTATGCCAGGCATTAATGCCCAGCATTTGCCCAGGCATTTGCCCGCATTTTGCCAGGCTTATCCGTCATTTATCCAATTTGGCCTTTCATCGGTTTCCACATATGCCCAGGCATGCCAGGGCATTATGCCCAGAATTATGCCAGGCATTATGGCCACTTATTATTGTCCTTTACTTGAATAAATAAAGGGATTTTTATTGAACATTTTATTAATTATAATGAATCTAATTATATAAACCAAAGGATTATTCATTATTCAAAATGTTTTTAGTGAAACATGATACAATTATATTCCTGTCGACAATAGACAATAGGTTGAAAAACAAATATTGAAATTATATTATGGGAATATTGAGTATTGAGCATTTCGTCTAGGGTAATTAAATGGCTTTTGAGAAGAGTCTTAAATTGATTTTTAGCCCGGGTTACTTTAGTATTTTCTGGTAATGAATTCCAAATTTTGGGGCCCTTTATGTGCATTGAGTTTTTACACAGTGTGATATGGACACGGGATACATCAAAAAGAGATCTGTGTCATGTGTTATGGTCGTGTGTCCTGTTAAGGTTGATGAGGAGAAGTTTGAGTGGAGGGTTTATGTTTGCGTGTATTGTTCTATGTATGTAGTAGGTACATGAATAAGTATGGATGTTCTTTATGGTGAGCAGATTTAGATTTTTGAAAATTGGTGGAGTATGCTGTCGGGAGTGGGAATTTGTTATCATTCTGACTGCTGCCTTTTGCTGGGTTATTAGTGGTCTTAGGTGATTTAATGTTGTTGATCCTCACGCAAAAATTCCATATGTGAGATATGGGTAGATAAGTGAATGGTACAGTGCCAGGAGAGCTGATTGTGGAACAAAGTACCTTATCTTTGATAGTATGCCTTAGAGATTTCTTTGGTGATTTGTTGTATATGGAACTTGAGGCTACTGTCAAGAGGCTCACTCACAAGACTTACAGAGGGAAAATTCCTAGGAATTTTCCCTCTGTGAGTCTTGTGACAGGTGATCCGTTTAGCGTTATGTTAAATGGAACATTTGCAACTTTGTTTCCAAACTGAATGAGATAGGTTTTATTAGTATTCAGGGTAAGTTTACTAGTCATCATCCAGGCAGATATTTTCTGCAACTCGGCATTGACAGTGTTGGCCAGTATGACTGGGTTTGGGAAGGAGAAGACATACGTAGTGTTATCTGCAAATAATATGGGTTTGAGTAGCTGTGATGAATTCGGTAGGCCATTGATGTAGATGAGAAAGAGGAGTGGTCCAAGGACACTTCCCTGTGGGACTCCTGCGATTGAGTGGAACAGTTTGCACCATTTGTGTACACATATTGGCTTCTGTTACTAAGGTATGACTTTAGGTTATTGAGGGAGTGGCCTCTTATACCGTAGTGTGTTAATTTAGTGTACAGCAGTTCATGGTCGACTGTATCAAAAGCTTTACGTAAATCAATGAAAATTCCCTGCGGGACTTCTTTTTTTTCGAGAGCGGTATATATTAGTTCTAGTATGTGTCTGATAGCATCATTTGTGCTTTTATTATTCCTGAATCCAAATTACAGGGGTTTTAGTATGTTGTGTGAGACTAGGTAGGAATAGATCCGTCTATGAATTAATTTTTCAAAGATTTTAGAGAGCAGTGGTAAGTTAGATATTGGTCTATAGTTATTCAAGTCAGCTTAGTTACTTCAATAAATCAGATAAAAAGTTCAACGAAACGTCACGGGGGGGGGGGCCCAGGGAAACGGGCAAACTAACGAGGGGGGAAGACTTCACTCATCTGTTCAGAAAAAAAAAAAACAGCCTGGTAGGGGATATACCTTTGTTAAGTTCCCAGTGTTGTTTTTAATATTTCCAGAGCCCTTCGGGGCCCAGGTTATCTGATGCCTAGGTGTAAAATACCTCAAACTCAAGAAAAAACCCTAGGGGGAAAGAAGGCCCAGGTTAGGCAACACTCCTCAGCCCCACCAAACAATCGTCACGAAGCTTTTTTTTTATCATATTTAAAATCTGTGTTGTACTTCCCTTGGTTTAAAGAAAAAGCAAGGTTTTCTTATTTACCCAAATAAAAAAATCCCCTTTAACCCAAAAATTTTTAAATTCATCATCAGTCATTTTTCCCTCCACAATTTATCATCAACCATCTTCCCCCACAGCTAACTATAAAAAAAACCATAATTACAACTCACTGTAAAAACCTCCATCCCCAAAAATGTCAGCTTAATCCATCCATCACCGCTTTTTCGTAAAAATTTTTTCATCACTCGACTCACTTTTAAACCCATCCCCATAAACTCCCCATAAAACCATTCGTCGCCACAACTCCCCATCACCATCAATTTCCTAAACTCACTAAAAAACTACCCATCACAATTTCACATAAAACCATTCATAACAGCAACCCCACCATCAATCACCCACCCAAATAAAATTCAGTGAATGTTCTGGCTCATAAAAAAGGGTGTTCAGTACTTTAATCTGTACCGAAAACCTTTATGTGAAAAAAAAAGTAAAAAAAATTTTTTCCACCTAGTTTAAAATTTTTTAAAAAAACCCGTTTAAAAATTTTTTTTTGTTGCGGGATTAAAAAAAAATTTTTGTCTTAAATCAAGTATTTGCTGGTTAAACAAATTTTCCCTAACACTTTTACTAAAGGGGCCCCCTCAAACTACTTATGTATGGGCCCAATTTTCCCCCTTTTTAAAGGGGCCCCCCCCCCCAAAAATTTTTTTTTTTTTTTTAAAAAAAGGGGGGGTTTTTTTTTTTTATTTAAATTTAATTTTTTTTTAAAAAAAAGGGAAAAAAATTTCCCCCCAAAAAGAATTTTTTAAAAAAATTCCCAATTTCAGGGAAAAAATTTTTTTTCCCCGGGGGGAAAAAAAAAAAAAAAAAATTAAAAAAGGGGGGAAAAAAAAAAAAAACCCCCCCGATTTTTTTTTTTTTTAAAAAAAATTTTTAAAAAAACCCCCCCCCCAAAACCCCTCTTCCCCCCCCCCCCCCATTCCCCCCTCCCCCCCACTAAAACCCCCCCCCCAAATTCCCCCAGTTAAAACCAAACCCCCCCTTTTTTTTTTAAAAAAAAAGGAAAAAAACCCCCTTTAACCCAAACCCCCCAAAAAAAACCCCCGGGAAAAAAAAAAAAAATTTTAAAAAAAAAAAAGGGCCCCCCCCCTTTTTAATGGCCCCCCCCTTTTCCCCCAAAAAAATTTCCCCCAAAAACCCAAAAAAAAACCCCCCCCCTTTCCCAAAAACCCAAAAAACCCCCCCACCTTTCTTTTCCCCCTTTCCCAAATTTAAACCCCCACAAAACCCCCCCCAAAAAAAAAAAAAAAAAAATTTTTGGGGGGGAAAATTTTTTTTAAATTTTAACCAAAACAAAAAAAAAAAATTTTTTGAAAACCCCCCTTTTTTTTAATTTTCCCCCAAAAAAAAAAAAAATTTTAAAAGGGGGCCAAAAAACCGTTTCCCCCCCCCCGGGGAA
>NW_026472774.1:0-25000 GCF_026875155.1 Cherax quadricarinatus
GGTCCTGATTGCTCTGGTTTTTCCCCTACAAAATGAAGGAACCTAAAACGGAGATGGGCGATTAACCTCCTGGGCGGGGGATACCCAGTTTGGTCGCCATAGTTCTTCAGCCCTCAACTTCACGAATAATGTCAAGAATCTACAACAGTGGGTTCGGGTTTATACTCTTTAAACCCTAGAACGACAATTCGCCAGCAAAAGTAGAATTGTTTGGGGAAATTTGAAAAAGTATATTCAGATACCAACTGCCTGACCCGGTAATTGCATTAACCCCCAAAGTAAGCACTGTTTGCAATGCACGCAACAAAACAGCAATAGCACAGTAACTTGCGGGGAACACACACACAGTAGCAAGGCTGACACACAATAAAAAGTGTTTTAAAGGTTTACACGCAATAAAAGAAAGCGTGGCAAGGTTGGCATCAATTTCCGAGCGATAGCAAGGCTATATAACGATACTAAACCCCCTTCCTCTCAAATACTTAAAAAGCTCCAGCCCAGGGCCCCGGGCGACTTTCCTATTCAACAAAGGTAAAGAAAGGCCGTGACCTGGTCGTATGATTGGGCAAAAAAAACTCGCAGTGCTATTTAATTTGTATTTCCTTTCCCCAAAAAAATATATATTTTTGCTTGAACTTATGTACACTATGTATAGGAGTTGAATATAAGTGGGGGGAAAACAGAAGCCAGAAGGCGAGAGAGCACTGTGCTTCAACCAGCTAGAGGCAGGTTGGGAAAAGCTGCCAACGAGTGATCCACTCGCTCAGCATTGGGGGGCCCTTTGATGGTTTAAAGAAACCCAAAGGGACTGATTTAACGATGGGGATCCGTAGTGTTAAACCCTTACACCTGGTTCGCTGGGTTGGAGGCCCAGCCTATATGGGGGTGTGCACATATGCCGAAAAAATGAAAAAACCCTTTGAATGCCAACATGGTTAAAAAATCCAGGGACATTTGCCCGACCCGGGTTTTCGTTGTCAAATTTCCCCCTTGTAGGGTTACCTGATCCCGTCCGCTTGTATTCTCCTATTTCTCACTACTGCAAAAGGGGCAACTCTGACCTATCCCCTTTCTTATTTCATTCACAAAAACAAAAAAAAAAAAGCACCGAACCTAGAACTGACCCTTGTGGAACCCCACTCGACCATGCACCCACTTTTACACCTCCCCCCCTCGGACCGACACAAATTTTTTTCCCTTCCGTCATGTATTCCCTGATCCCTTTCAGTACTTTTTTTTTCCCCGCCTGCTCCTTTAGTTTTTTCAACCAGCCTCTTGTGTTACGTCTCAAAGCCTTCTTACGGGCCAAGAAGATCAGTTACCCATCCCTCACTCTCCTACTTCCTTTTGGATGCAGGATTTTGTTTCCCCGAAGCCCTGCTGGTTTTCAAAGTTTAGCCATTCCCTTCTAAGTGCCCCCCCATTCTTTTCCCTGATAATCTTCTCCTAACTTTACATTCTATAAAAAGTCGCCATGGGTTTGTAATTTACTTGCCCCCGTCTGCTCCCTTTTTTAAAAATTTTGGGATACATTTGCTTCTTCCCACCTCATGTAGTCATCTTGTTTTATAAATTTTTTTGAAGAGCGTTGTTTTTTCAACTCCATTAAGGGTCGCCGTCGGTGGAGCAAAGTAAACCATCAACGTGGCCCATGAAAAGGGCACTTCAACATAAGGCCCATGAACGTGGGATTATCAGCGTGCGCCTGAACGGGCACCCCGTAGCGCCATGAACGGGGCACCTCAACGTAGCGCCCTGCGTGGCACCAAACAAAGTAGCGCCATGAACGTGGCACCATCAAAGTAGCGCCCTGAAAGGGCACCCTCAAAATAGCGCCAGAACGTGGCTTATCAGCGTAGCGCCATTAAAGGGCCCATCCGTAGCGCCATGCGTGGCACCATCAAAAATAGTGCCATGAACGTGGCCCAAAAACGTAACCCACATTAAATATCAAAGCAGTACCATTAATGCAACAAACCCTCAACGTAGCATCATCAAAGCAAAGCCAAAAACGTATCATGTCAAAGCTACACCATCAATGCAACGCCATGAAGGTGGCACCATCAACGTACACCATCAATGCAACATTATCAACATAGCACCATCAATGCAACCACCAACAAAAGTAACTCATCACTGCAAAACCAACGCATATCACTATCAATGCAACCCCATCAATGTAGCGCCATGAAGGCGGGCCCATCAACTAGTACCATCGGCAATAACATAGACTAGGGGTTTGAGGGGGGGAAAAGTCAGGGAGCAAGTGTGAGTGCACTCTAATTAAAAAACCGTTATAACAGATAACAAGGTCCTTATGTGAGGTGCTTGTGTTTACAGGATGATATTGGCCGTGGGGCATCCCGTCTTTGAAACTCCACCTTGTAATTTCGCGAGCTTAAAATGGTATAATAAATTATAAAATGTGTTTGGGGATTGCTGCGGTAGGGGTGTGTTGTGTGTGTGTGTGTTGTGGGTGTCCCCAATGGGAAGAATGGTGTTTAATGAATTTTTTTAGTGAACGGAGGGGTTTTTAAAATCTAAAAATAATTTCCCATCACTTTGAGGAACAGGGTATATTTCTTAACTCCTTTGGCCCTATAGTCTTAACTTCGGCTGTTCCCCCTCGTATTTTTGTTTTGACTCTCCAGTAGGGGTGTCCCGCCCCCCCCCTAACACTTTTAGTAGGCTGCCCCTTCCACCCTAACCTCCCGTAGGTGCCCCGTCCACCCTAACACTCTAGTAGGCTGCCCTGTCCACCCTAACACTCTAGTGGCCGCCCTGTCCACCCTAACACTCTGTAGGCTGCCCCTGTCCACCCCAACACTCTAGTAGGCTGCCCCTGTCCCCCTAACCTCCAGTAGGCTGCCCCTGTCCACCCTAATATCTAGTAGGCGCCCCTGTCGACCCTAACACACTATAGGTGCCCCCGCCCCCCCGTAACACTCTAGTGGGTGCCCCTGTCCACCCTAACCTCTAGCCGGCTCCCCTGTCCCCCCCTAACACCTTTGAGGGCTGCCCCCGCCACCTTAAAAACTCCAGAGGCTGCCCCTTCCCCCCCTAACACCCAGTAGGGTGCCTTACCACCCTACCACTCCAGTAAGCTGCCCCTTTCCCCCCCTAAACCCATAGGCGCCCCTTTCCCCCTAAACTCCCGAGGGTGCCCCGTCCCCCCAAAAAAATCCAGTAGGCTGCCCCTGTCCCCCCCTTAACATCCAATAGGGTCCCTTCCCCCCTAGCACCCAGTAGGCGCCCCTTCCACCCTAACACTCCCCCCAGGCTTTTCCCCGTCCACCCTACACTCCAGTAGCGCCTTCCCACCCCAACATCCATGGCTGCCCTTGTCCACCCCAACACCCTAGGCTGCCCTGTCCACCATAAATCCGTAGCGCCCCCGTCCCCCCCTAACAAATCCCGTAGGGGTGCCCTTTCCCCCCCTAACACTCCAGAGGCTGCTTCTTCCACCCTAACACTCCAATAGGGTGTCCCTGTCCACCCTAACCTCCAGTAGGGTGTCCCTGTCCACCGTAAAAACTCCAGTGGCTGCCCCCTTTCCCCCGTGCCTCCATAGGGTGCCCCCGTACCCTAAACTCCCTTAGGCTGCCCTTCCCACCCTAAAACCCGTAGGTTCCCCTTCCACCCTAAAAACTCAAATAAAACTGCCCCTGTCCCCCTAACACTCCAGAAGGGTGCCCCTGTCCACCCTAACATCCAGTAAGGGGCCCCGTCCACCCTCCTTCCCCTAGGGTGCCCTGCCCAACCCCAAACTCCGAGGCTGCCCCCGTCCATCTAGCACTCCAGAGCTTCCCTGTCCACCCTAACACCCAGTGGTTCCTTACCAACGTAACACTCCAGTAAGCTGCCCCTGTCCCCCCCTAAAACTCCTGCTGCCCCTTCCACCCTAACACCCATAGGGCCCCCGCCCCCCTAACTCTCTAGTAGGGTCCCCCGTCCCCCTAACACTTAGTAGGGTGCCCCTGCCCCCCCCCAACATCTAGTAGGTGCCCCTGTCCACCCTAACACCTGTGGCTGCCCCTGTCCCCCTAACACTCTGTAGGCGCCCTGCCACCTTTAACTCTCCAGTGGCTGCCCCGTCCACCCAACATCCCGTAGGGCCCCCCCCTGTCCACCCAACATCCAGTAGGGCCCCCCCTGTCCACCCTAACCTCCAGTAGGCTGTCCCTTCCACCTAACACTCCAGTAGGTGCCCTTACCCCCTAACACTCCAGTAAGCGCCCCCTTTCCCCCCTAACACTCCATAGGCTGCCCCCTGTCCACCCCGCACCCGTAGGGTGCCTTTGCCACCCTAACACCCAGTAGGGTGCCATTCCCCCCCGTAACCCTCAGTAGGGGGTGCCCTGTCCACCCTAACCTCCAAGGGCCCCCGTCCCCCCTAACACTCCATAGGCGCCCCCGTCCACCCTAACCCTCCAGTAGGGTGCCCCTCCCCCCCCAACACCCAATAGGCGCCCTTCCCCCCTAGCCTCCAGTAGGTGCCCCGTCCCCCCTAAACTCCCGCAGGTGTCCCTGTCCCCCCCAACACTCCAGTAGGGTGCCCTTCCCACCCTAACACTCCGTAGGGGCCCTTGTCCACCCTAACACTCCGTAGGTGTCCCGTCCCCCCCCTAACCTCCGTAGGGCTGCCCCTGCCCACCCTAACACTCCCCGTAGGCTGCCCTTCCCACCCCAACACTCCCCGTAAGATGCTCCGTCCACCCCAAAACATCCATAGGCTGTCCCCGTCCACCCCAAAACCCAGGAGGGTGTCCCTGTCCACCCTACACCCAGTAGGGGCCCCTGTCCACCCTAGCACTCCAGACTGCCCTGCCACCCTAACACCCGTAGGGCCCTTCCCCCCTAAAACTCCAGTAGGGTGCCCCTGTCCCCCCCAAAAACCCATAGGGTGCCCCTGTCCCCCTAACCTCCGTGGCTGCCCCCTGTCCACCCTAAACTCCAGTAGCCCGCCCCTGTCCCCCAACACTCCAGAGGCTGCCCCTTCCACCCAACACTCCGTAGGCTGCCCCTGTCCCCGAAAACTCCAGTAGGCGCCCTTCCCACCCTAACACTCCCCGTAGGCTGCCCCTGTCCCCCTAACACTCCAGTAGGCTGCCCCTGTCCACCCCAACATCCAATAGGCGCCCTTCCCCCCTAACACCCAGTAGGATGCTCCTGTCCACCCTAACACTCCCGTAGGGGTGTCCCTGTCCACCCCAACATAGGGGGCTGTCCCCGTCCACCCTAACACCCAGTAGGCTGCCCCTTCCACCCTACACTCCAAGCTGCCCTGTCCCCCTAAAACTCCAGTGGCTGCCCCCCCTTCCCACCCTAAAACTCCAATAGGCGCCTCTGCCACCCTAACACTCCGTAGGCGCCCCTGTCCCCCCTAAAAACCCCCAGTTGGCTGCCTTGTCCACCCAACATCCGTGGGCTGTCCCTTCCACCCTAACATCCAATAGGCCCCCCTGTCCACCCTAACACTCCAGTAGGGCCCCTGCCACGCTAACCTCCAGTAGGCTGCCCTTCCCACCCTAAAATCCCTAGGGTGCCCCTGTCCACCCCTCCTCCATAGGGGTCCTGTCCACCTAACGCTCCCTAGGTGCCCTTCCCCCCTAACACTCCAGTAGGGTGCCCTTTTCCACCAAAAACTCCATTTGTTGTCCCGTCCCCCTATCACTCCATAGGCTGCCCCCTGTCCACCCTAACAATCCCGTAGTGCCCTTCCCCCCCCTAACACTCCGTAGGCTGCCCCCGCCCACCCTAAAAACTCCAGTAGGCTGTCCCTGTCCACCCTAACCTCCATAGGCGCACTGTCCTCCCTAACATCCAAATTTGGGTGTCCCCGTCCCCCCCAACACTCCCGAGTCTGCCCCGTCCACCCGAACACTCCGTAGGGCCCTTCCACCCTAACACTCTTCTAGGCTGCCCCTGTCCACCCTAACTCCGAGGGGCCCCCTTCCACCCAACACCCTTTGCTGTCCCGTCCCCCCAACACTCCGTAGGGTGCCCTTGTCCACCCCAACACTCCATAGGCTCTCTCTGTCCACCCTAAAAAACCCAGTAGGCTGCCCCCTGTCCACCCAAAAAAATCCAGTGGGCTGCCTTTCCCCCCCTAACCTCCAGAGGCTGCCCCGTCCCCCAAACCTCCCGTGGCTGCCCCTGTCCACCCTAACACTCCCTAGGCTGTCACTGTCCACCCTAAAACTCCATAGGCTGTCACTGTCCACCCCAACACCCGTAGTCTGCCCCCGTACCCCCAAAAAACTCCCGTAGGCTGTCCCTGTCCCCCTAACACCCACTGGATGCCCCTGTCCACCCCAACACTCTAGTGGCTGACCCTGCCCCCCCTAACCTCTGAAGGTTCCCCGTCCCCCCTAACACTCTATGGGGCCCCTGCCACCCTAACACTCCATAGGGTGTCCCTGTCCACCCTAACACTCCAGTAGGCTCCCTTACCACCCAACTCCCGTAAGCTGCCCCCGTCCAAACCCCAACACTCCGTAGGCCCCCTGTCCCCCCCTACCTCCAGTAGGCTGCCCCTGTCCACCCCAACACTCCAGTAGGCTGCCCTTCCCCCCTAACACTCCATAGGCTGCCCGTCCACCCTAACACTCCGTAGGCTCCCCCGTCCCCCCTAACACTCCAGTAGGCTGCCCCGTCCACCCAACAACCCTAGGCTGCCCCTGCCCCCCTAACCTCCAAAAGGCGCCTTCCCCCCCTACACCCAGTAGGCTGCCCCTGTCCCCCCCCTAACACTCCCCGCAGGCTGTCCCCGTCCACCCTAACACCCAGTAGGCTGCCTTCCCCCCCCTAAAAACTCCATAGGGGTGCCATGTCCCCACTAAAACTCCGAGGCTGTCCCCCGTCCACCCAACACTTCACTAGGCTTCCCTGTCCACCCAAACTCCAGTAGGCTGCCCTTCCCACCCTAAAACTCCAGTGGCTGCTCCTGTCCACCCCAACCTCCTAGGGTGTCCCCGTCCAACCCCAAAACCCAGAGGGTGTCCCCGCCACCCAAACTCATTAGGTGCCCCCGTCCACCCCAGCACTCCAGTGGCTGCCCCCGTCCACCCTAAAAATCCGTAGGTCCCTTCCCACCCTAAAACTCCAGTAGGCTGCCCTGTCCCCCCTAACACTCCAGTAGCTGCCCCCGTCCACCCTAACACTCGTAGGCTGCCCCTGTCCACCCTAAACTCCAGTGGCTGCCCCTGTCCACCCCAACACCCAAGGCGCCCCGTCCACCCTAACACCCATAGGGGTGCCCCCGTCCCCCTAACACTCCATAGCTGCCCTTCCCACCCTAACACTCCCCTAGGGTGCCCCCGTCCACCCTAAAAATCCCGTAGGCTGTCCCTGTCCCCCCTAACGCTCCCAAGGTCCCTTCCCCCCTAACACTCCAGAGGCTGCCCTTGTCCACCCTAAAAACTCCATAGGCTTCCCTGTCCACCCATCACTCCCCTAGGCTGCCCCCGTCCACCCAACACTCCAGTAGGCTGCCCTTCCCCCCCTAACACTCCATAGGCTGCCCCTGCCCCCCACACTCCATAGGCGTCCCTGTCCAAACCCCAAAAACTCCGAAGGCTGTCAGTCCACCCTAAAAACATCCATAAAGCCGCCCTGTCCACCCCAACACTTTCCCGTAGTCTGCCCCTGTCCACCGGAAAAAATCCATAGGGGTTCCCTTTCCCCCCCTAACCCCCCACTGGCTGCCCTGCCACAACACTCCCCGTAGGGTGCCCCCCTTTCCCCCCCCAACCCCCTAGGGGCCCCGTCCCCCCCTAACACTCCAGTAGGTCCTTTTTCCACCCTAACACTCCCCCCGTAAGCTGCCCCTGTCCCCCTAACACTCCGTAGGCTGCCCCTGTCCCCCCCTAGCACTCCCCCTAGGCTGCCCTCCCCACCCAACACTCCGTAGGCTCCCTTCCCCCGTAAATCCCCTAGGGTCCCCGTCCACCCCAACACTCCAGTAGGCTGCCCCTGTCCACCCTAAACCCCATAGGGTCCCCCGTCCCCCTAACCTCCCGTGGCTGCCCCTGCCCCCCCCAAACTCCATAAGGTGCCCTTCCCACCCTAGCACTCCCCTAGGCGCCCCGCCCCCCTAACACTCCAGAAGGGTGTCCCCGTCCACCCTAACACTCCAGTAGGCTGCACTTCCCACCCTAACACTCCAGTAGGCTTTCCCTTTTTCCACCCCCAACACTCCAGTGGCTGTCCCGCCACCCTAACACTCCAGTAGGGGCCCCCTCCCCCTAACACTCCGAGGCTGCCTTCCCACCCAAAACTCCTAGGGGTGCTCCTGTCCACCCTAACACTCCAGTAGGCTGTCCCTGTCCACCCTAACCTCCGGAGGCGCCCCCGTCCACCCAACACTCCCGTAGGCTGCCCCTGTCCCCCCTAACCCCATGGGTCCCCTGTCCACCCTAAACTCCCTAGGGTGCCCTTCCCACCCTAAAAATCCAGTAGGTGCATGTCCACCCTAAACCCGTAGCTGCCCCTTCCACCCTAACACTCCAGTAGGCTGCCTCTGTCCACCCTAACACTCCATAGGGTGTCCCTGTCCCCCCCTAACATTTCCCGTGGCTGCCCCTGCCACCCTAACACTCCATAGGCTGCCCTGTCCCGTAACACTCCAGTAGGCTGCCCCTTCCCCCCCTAACACTCCCGTAGGGTGCCCCCGTCCACCCTAACCCCAGTGGCTGCCCCCGTCCCCCCTCCCCTCCAGTAGGCTGCCCTTCCCCCCCAAAAACACCCTAGGATCTCCCGCCCCCCTAAACACTCCAGTACGTCCTGTCCACCCTAAACACTCCCGGAGGCTGTCCCTGTCCCCCCAAAAACTCCCTAGCTGCCCCTGTCCACCCTAGCACTCCATAGGTGCCCCTGTCGACCCTAAAACCCCCCTAGGGCGCCCTTCCCACCCAAAAAATCCCGTAGGGGCCTCTGTCCACCCTAACACTCCCTGGCTGCCCCTGTCCCCCCTAAAAAATCCTAGGTGCCTCTGTCCACCCTAACACTCCAGTGGCTTCCCTGTCCCCCTAAAACTCCAGTAGGCGCCCCGTCCCCCTAACACCCAGTGGGGCCCCGTCCCACCCAAAAACTCCCGTAGGTTCCCTTCCACCCTAACACTCAGTAGGGTGCCCCTGTCCACCCAACACTCCGGGGGCGGGCCCTGTCCACCCTAACGCTCCCAAGGGTCCCTCCCACCCCAACACTCCCGTAGGCTCCCTTGTCCACCAAAACACCCCTAGGCTGCCCCGTCCACCCCATCACTCCGAGGCTGCCCCCCCGTCCACCCCCAAAAATCCAGTAGGCTGCCCTTCCCACCCTAACACTCCATAGGGCTGCCCCCACCTAACACTCCCGTAGGCGTCCCTGTCCACCCTAACACCCGTAGGCTGTACTGTCCTCCAACACTCCATTAGGGGGGTCCCTGTCCCACCCCCCCATTAGTATCTGCCCCTGTCCACCCGAACACTCCAGTAGGCTTTCCCTGTCCACCCTAACACCTTTCTAGGCCCCTGCCCCTGTCCACCCTAACTCTTAGTAGGCTCCCCTGTCCACCCAAATCCCGTAGGCTGTCCCTGTCCCACCCTAACACCCAGTAGGCTGCCCCTTTTCCACCAAAAACCCAGTAGGCTTCTTGTCCACCCAAAAATCCCTAAAAGGGTGCCCCTGTCCACCCTAAAAAATCCAGTGGGCTGCCCTTCCCAACCCAACATCCAGTAGGCTGCCCCTTTCCCCCCTAACCTTAGAGGCTGCCCCTGTCCCCCTAACACTCCATAGGCTGTCACGTCCCCCTAACACTCCCTAGGGTGCACTTCCACCCCCCACTCCAGAAGGGCTTTCCCCTGTCCCCCCGAAAACTCCAGTAGGGTGTCCCTGTCCACCCAACACTCCACAGGATCCCCTGCCACCCCAACACCTGAGGCTGCCCCCCCCCCCCGAAACTCTAGAAGGCTTCCCCTGTCCCCCTAACATTTAGAGGGGCCCCTGTCCCCCCTAAACCCAGTAGGCTGTCCCCTGCCACCCCAAAACTCCCGTAGGCTGCCCTTTTCCACCCTAACATCCAGAAGCGCCCCCTTTTCCCCCCTAAAACCCCATAGGGTGCCCCGTCCACCCTTGCACTCCGTAGGGTTTCCCCCGTCCACCCTAACACCCGTAGGCTGCCCTTTCCCCCCCAACACCCGTAGGGTTTCCCCCTGTCCACCCTAACACTCCCTAGGCTGCCCCTGTCCACCCTAACACTCCAGTAGGCTGCCCCTGTCCACCCTAAAACCTCCATAGGTGCCCCTGCCCCCCCCCCTAACCTCCAAAAAGGCTGCCCTTCCCCCCCTACCTCCAGTAGGCTGCCCCTTCCACCCAACACTCCAGCGGCTGTCCCTGTCCACCCAAAACTCCGTAGGGTCACTTCCCACCTAACACCCATAGGCTGCCCTTGTCCACCCTAACACCCGTGGCTGTCCCTGTACCCTAAAACACTCGTAGGTGCCCCGTCCCCCAAAAACCTCCATAGGCTGCCCTTCCCCCCCTAACATCCAGTAGGGTGCTCCCGTCCACCCTAAACACTCCCCTAGGGTGTCCTGCCAACCCCCCACTCCCAGAGGCTGCCCTGTCCACCCAAACCCAGTACTGCCCCGTCCCACCCTGCACCCCCCGTGGGGTGCCCCCTGTCCACCCTAACCTCCGTAGGGGCCCTTCCACCCTAAAACTCCGTAGGGTGCCCTGTCCCCCCTAAACTCCAGTAGGCTCCCCCTTTCCCCCCTAACATCCCGTAGGCTGCCCCTGTCCCCCTAACACACCGAGGCTTTCCCCTGTTTTCCACCCTAACACTCCCGTAGGGGTGCCCCTGTCACCCTAACATCCATAGGCCCCCCTGCCCCCTAACACCCAGTAGGCTGCCCTTCCCACCCTAACACTCCAGTAGGCTGCCCCGCCACCTAATACTCCAGTAGGCTGTCCCTGTCCACCCTAAAAGCCCAGTAGGCTGCCCTTCCCCCCCCTAACATCCAGTAGGGTGCCCTTTTCCACCCTAAAACTCCGTAGGGTCCCTTCCCCCACACCCAGTGGGTGCCCCCCTGTCCACCCTAAACTTCCGTAGGCCGCCTTCCCCCCCCTAACACTCCATAGGGGGGGCCCTCCCCCCCCTAGCACTCCAGTTGGCTGTCCCCTCCCCCCCCAACACTCCCGTAGGCTGTCACTGTCCCCCCCTAACACTCCATTTGGCCGTCCCTTCCACCCCCAAAACCCCGTAGTCGCCCCTGTCCACCGAACACTCCTAGGGGTGTCCCGTCCCCCCCTAACACCCCCTGGCTGCCCCCGTCCACCCTAAAATCCCTTTGGTGCCCTTCCCACCCAACATCCAGTAAGATGCTCCGCCACCCCAACACTCCGTAGGCCCGTCCCCGTCCACCCACACTCCAGGAGGCTGTCCCTTTTCCCCCCTAAAACCCCATAGCTGCCCCCCGTCCACCCCCAACCTCCCGTGGGTGCCCCTGTCCACCCCAACACTCCTGTACTGCCCTTCCCCCCCTAAAACTCCAGTAGGTTTGGGGTCTGTCCACCCCCCAACACTCCCTGGCGCCCTGCCACCCTAACAACCCCGTAGGCTGCCTCTGTCCACCCCCCAACCTCCAGTAGGCTGCCCCCGTCCACCCTAAACTCCAGTAGGCGCCCCTGTCCACCCCCATACACCCAGAGGTGCCCCTGTCCACGCTAACACTCCCAATAGGCGCCCCTTCCCACCCAAACCCCAGTGGCCCCCCTGTCCACCCTAACACTCCAGTAGGGTGCCCCTGTCCACCCTAACACTTTCCCCGTGGGTTTGGCCCTTCCCCCCCCTAACACTTTTTAAAGGATGCTCCTTCCCCCCTAACACTAAAAAGGCTCCCTGCCACCCTAAAAACTCCGGGGGCGTCCCTGTCTACCCAACCTCCAGGGGCTTGCCCCTGTCCACCCTAGCACTCCAGTAGGCTGCCCCTGTCCACCCTAACACTCCAGTAGGCTGCCCTTCCCACCCTAAACCCAATTTGGGGGCTCTGTCCACCCTAACACCCATAGGGCTGCCCCTGTCCCCCCCCAAAACTCCAGTAGGCTGCCTCTGTCCACCCTAACCCCAGTAGGCTGTCCCTGTCCCCCTAACCCCAATAGGCTGCCCCTGCCACCCTAAACACCCCAGGTTGGGTGCCCCTGTCCACGCTAAAAACTCCATAGGCTGCCCTTCCCCCTACACTCCGTAGGGGCCCTTCCACCCCAACACTTCCCCCTAGGGGTGTCCCCGTCCACCCTAACGCCCAGAGGCTGCCCTTCCCCCCCTAACCTCCAATAGGGGGCCCTTGTCCCACCATAACATCCCGTGGGTTGTCCCGTCCCCCCTATCACTCCGAGGCCCCCCCCTGTCCCCCCTAACAATCCAGTAGGCTGCCCTTCCCCCCCTAAACACTCCCCAGTAGGCTGCCCCTGCCCACCCCCCAACACTCCAGTAGGCGTCCCTGTCCACCCTAACACCCTTGGCTGTCACTGTCCTCCCTAACAATTCATTAGGGGTCCCTGTCCCCCCAACACCCAGTATCGCCCCCGTCCACCCGAAAACCTCCGTGGCTGTCCTGTCCACCCTAACACTCTTTTAAAAGGTGCCCCGTCCACCCTAACTCTCTTAGGGGCCCCTTTCCACCCTAACACTCCAGTAGGCTGCCCTGTCCCACCCTAAAAAACTTCCAGAGGTGCCCTTGCCCCCCTAACACTCCGTAGGCTCTCTCTGTCCACCCTAACATCCAGTAGGCTGCCCCCTGTCCACCCTAACACCCAGTGGGTGCCCTTTTCCCCCCCCCCTTAAACACTCCAAATAGGGTGCCCCTGCCAAAACCCCAACACTCCAAAAAGGCTTTTTTCCCCGGGCCCCCCCAAAACTCCAGTGGCTGCACTGTCCACCCTAACACTCCAGAGGGTGTCACTGTCCACCCAAACCCCTGTCGCCCCTTCCCACCCACACTCCCGTAGCGTTGTCCCCCTCCCCCGGTCCCCTCCACCCCTTCATTAGTAGGCGCCCTGCCCCCCTAACACTCTAAAGCCCCTGCCCCCCAACACTTAGTAGGTCCCGTCCCCCCAACACTCCCGGGCTGTCCCTGTCCCCCCCTAACACCATGGTCCCTTCCCCCTAACACCTAACTCCCCCGTCCACCCTAAAAAATAGGGCTGCCCCGTCCCCCTAGCAATTCCCTGGCTGCCCTGTCCAACCCCAACAACTCCGTTGGTGCCCTTCCCCCCCTAAAACACTCCCGTAAAAGGGGCCCCCCCGTCCACCCATAAAACCCAGTAGGCTGCCCCGCCACCCCAACACCCAGTAGGTGCCCCGTCCACCCTAACACTCCAGTAGGGGCCCCTCCCCCTAAAACTCCAAAAGGCTGCCCTTTCCAACCCTAACTCCCGTAGGGTGCCCCTGTCCACCCCAACACTCCCCCAGGCGCCCGGGCCCCCTAACCTCCAGTGGTGCACTTTTCCCCCCCTAAAAAAACCAGTAGGGGTGCCTTTCCACCAAAAACTCCGAGGGTGTCCCCCGTCCACCCTAAAACCACAAAAGGTTTCCCCCCTGTCCCAACCTAACACTCCCGTTGGCTGCCCCCTTCCCCCCTAACACTCCAGTGGGCTGTCCCTGTCCCCCCAAAACAGTAAAAGGGGCTGCCCTTCCCACCCTAAAAAACTCCAGGGGCCCGTGCCCTGTCCACCCTAACACTCCCTGTGGGCTGTTTTCGTCCCCCCCTAACACTCCGTGGGAAATCCCGGTCCCCCCTAACACTCCAGAGGCGCCCTTTCCCCACCCTAACATTTCCAGTGGTTTTTGCCCCTGTCCACCCTAACACTCCAGTAGGACGTCCCTGTCCCCCCCAAAACACCCCAGTACTCTGCCCCTTCCACCCCTAAAAACCCCCCAAAGGGCGTCCCCCCCCCACCCTACACTCCAGTAGGCTCCCCTGTCCCCCTAACACTCCAAAGTCGGGCCGCTGTCCACCCTAACACTCCGGGAGGTGCCCCTGCCCCCCCCTAACCCTCCAGTAGGTTTTGCCCCTTTCCACCCCAACACTCCAGTGGGCTGTCCTTGCCACCCAAACCCACTCCAGTGGGCTGTCCCTGTCCACCCTAACACTCCAAAAGGCCCTGCCCTTCCCCCCCTAACCTCCAGCAGGCTCCCCCTTTCCCAACCCTAACACTCCAGTGGGGGCTGCCCCCTGCCCCCTTCACACTCCAGTAGGCTCCCCTTCGCCCCCCTAACACTCCAGTGGGGCCCCCCATTCCCACCCTAACACCCCAGTAGGCTGTCCCTGTCCCCCCAAAACCCCAGTGGGGCCCCTTTTTTCCCACCCTAACACCCATACTGCCCTTCCCCCCCCTAACACCCCATAGTTTGTCCCCCTGCCCCACCCAAACACTCCAGAAAAGCTCCCCCTTCCCACCCTAACACTCCAGCAGGCTGCCCCTGTCCACCCAAAACCTCCATAGGGTTTTCCTTTTCCACCAAAAACTCCAGTAACCCCCTTCCCCTTCCCACCCAAAAAACTCCAACGGGGGTTTGCCCCTTCCCCCCAACACTCCAGGGGCTGCCCCTGTCCCCCCTAACACTCCATAGGCTGCCCCCTGCCCAAACCCAACCCAATTTCCCAGTTTTCCTTTAAAAAATTGCAAACCTGTCAGCCCCTGGCTTTTTTGTCCTCCAATGCCCAATTAGGTTTAACTCCCCTTGCCTTCCCCTCACATATCAACCCCTATTTGGATTTTCTTTTCCCCTAAACTGCCTTTTTTTTTATGTTTGCAAGAAAAGGCTACAAAGGCAAAGGGAATTTTAAAAGAGGAAGGAACTCGCCACAATTTTTTTAAGAAACCTAAATTAAAAAGGTTATTTTTTTCCCAAAAATTTTAAATTTTCCCTTAAGCCCCTTGAGTCATTAGTGTTGCTCTTCATACGGTTTTAAGGCCCCCCTTAAAAAAAGAAAATTTCCCTCAACCCCTTTGACCCAAAAGGGTAAGCCCGGCGTTTTTCCCTCCTGAAACTTCAAAATGCACCCAAGACTAAGGGTCCCAAGACACCTGCTTGGGGAAAAGATTATCTCCTGTCGAAACGTCTACAGGCGTTTTTATACATCCACCAAGTTATCCTATTTTGTTTCCTTTCCTTTTCTAAATTTCCCAAAAACCACCTCAACCCCCTTCCCCCAACCCTGAAAAATTTAATAACCAAAATATTTCCCCTAACTTCTGAAATTTTTTTTCCCTTAGAACTTTATCTCCCCCTGTCTCCCCCCTTGTTCCATGCAACTTTCCACAAACCCATACTTCACACCCATATAAAAAGTTTTTGGACCAGTAAATTCTCGTACATTCCCTTCTTTTCCTTCTTGGAAAAACGTTCTTTTTTTCTCCCACAAAATACCTCAACGCCACCACCCCCTTTTTTCCCTTTAAAAAAAATTCTAGGGTTTAATTCATTTTCATAAAGCCCAACCCGGGTTTGAAAAAATCGACTCCCAAATTTTGAAACTTTAAATTTTCCATATTTTCCCTCCCCCCAATGTGATACCCAAATTTTAAAATCTAAACGTATGATACCCTAACCCCTTTAAACCTTCCCCAAAAGTTCACTTTCATCTTTCGCCTTGCCACCCCCCAAAACTCATCCACAAACCTTTCAACTTTAGAACCCCCAAAGAAGTACAATTCCCTTTTTGTATTCGTTTCCCCATAATTTAACCCCACCCCTCCCCCAAACCCACCCTACATTTTTTTTCCTTTATAACCCCCCTCTAAAATTTAAATTTAAAAAACCATGGTGACAATTTCACAACCCTAAGACCTACTTTTTCCCGGGGAAATAATCTCCCCCCCTTCTACCTGAGCCTCACTATCTTCACATAAACTCTTTACCGCCTTTAGCAACTTATTTCTATTCCATTCAAATTGGGAACATTTTGCCCCTATTTTCTCTCCTAAACCACTCCCCGCATATGCCTTTTTTTTAAAAACCATAAATGCAATGAAAATTTCCCATCTTATCCAGATACGTTCCCATACATCTTCCCAATTGTAAACACTTTATCTTCCATTCCCCCACCCATTCTAAAGCCTCCTTTTTCATCTGCAATCTTCCCCCCCCCTGTTTTCACCTCTAATTCTTTTCCCAAAAATAAAACCCACGAAAACTTTTTTCTGGTATAAATCAGAAAAATTTTTTACTCCAATAAATTTTTTCAATCTTTTAGTCCCCCTTTCCTTTTAAAATAAAAAACATACATGCCCTGGGCCCAATTTCCCAGGTACCTTCCCCTCTTTCATACATTTATTAAAAAAAAAACACCACCCTCCAACCCATAACCTTCCCCCCGCTTTTTACATTATTTCAAGATCCCCGTCATTCCCCGCTGCTTTTCCCCCCCCCCATTTCCCACGTAATTCCTCACGTAAACCCCCCCCACACTTACTCCTTTTTTCCCGTTTTCTTTACCTTTCCCAAAACAAGATATAAACCCCCTGGGCCCGTGCATGAAATTACCGCCTCCCTTTTTTTTGTCGACATTTTAAAAAAATTTCCCCAAAAAATTCTCATCATCTACCCCAAAAACCTCCTGCTCCCCAAACTACTAAAATCCCCACACTATTTTTAAATTGGGCAAAAACCGTTCATTCCTTAGGCTTTCGAAAACCCGTTTTTCTTTACTCCCCAAAAACTTTTTCTTATTCTCAATCAAATTTTGTTTTACAGTGCCTCTCCCACTCCAAACATTTCCCCCTTCCTTTTTCAAATCTCTCAAATACTCTCTTTTACCTTTTCCCTTTTTCTCCCCATATTTTCTTCAACATTAGTGGACCCGAGACAAATCAGTTCATTACCACAGTTTCCCATTATTAAAAAAGCGATAGCAAAAACTTTTAAGAAAAAATTTTACACTTCCAATTTACCGGGGGGTAATAGTTTTTGGGGCTGGGGTCTACTACCCCCAATTTAACCTGGGTTTACAAGCGGGTGAAAAACAAAAAAAGCCAAGAATAACTTGGCTACCTTTCTGAAAGAAACCTCAAAAAAAAAAATGATTTTTGAATAGTTGGAGAAGGGTGTATTTAAAGTTTTTTTTTTCCCGTATTTTTAATGCACTGTTTTAGTCTTCGGAAATAGAAAAGGTATAAAAAATTTCGGGTAACCGAAAAGGGTCCCCAAAGGGAAACCCCCCCTGGGTTTTAGTGAAGCAAAAGATGAACCCCCGAGCTCAGTGGAAAACCATGAAACCAAGTTTAACTCAGCCCCAAAGGGGACCTTTAGAGCAAAACACTGGAAATGCAGAGCAAAAGATGCCCCCAAGGCAACCCCTTTTAAAAAAAAGACGTTTTGTATCTGAGACATACATAAAGCCCTCGAGCCATAAAAAGGGTGCCCTCAAAAGCTAAACCCCGGTGGGGACCCCCCAAATATTACAAAGGGCAATCACTTTGAAATTTCACCCTGGGAGTCCTTTATTAGGTTTTTTTATAATTTAAATTTCATACTTATTGTCGTTTGAATTTTAGAAGTCGAAATTCCCGTTCTTATAAAACTACCCATTAAAAAAGGGGCCTCCCAAATAACTTTTTATTTTTCCTAGGAAAGGGACCTCTTCTAAAACCCGATTTTCGTTATTTGATAAGTTTCATATTGTTTTTTGTATTACGGGGAAAGAATGGATTTTTATGTTTTTTTGGATTGCTATTGGAAAAGCTTCAGTTTTTTAAAAACCAGAGGCTATTGGGGTTAAATTTAAAAACGAATGCCAAATTGTAGATGAAGGGTTTTAAAGAAAACCCAAATGTTGCCCAAATTAAAACACATGTGCAACTCTTGGGAAACTTATTTTAAGGAAAAGTTTTCGCCACAAAAGTGGGTTCATCAATCCATACAAAGGAGAAACTTGAAGGGAAAAGGAGGAGAATGAGGTTAAAACATCCCCCAACCTTAGGCCGAAAGTTTTTCCCGTTTAACAATCCTTTAATAGTATTCTATTCATAGAATTTTTATTCATAGTATTCCAAATTTATAGTATTCTATTCATTGCCCCCTATGGGGGCCCAAATTTCCTTTTCTTTATGGAGTCAAATTTGCGGCTTGACTGCCTCCAAAAAGAGCTGGGGGCTTTTCCTTTCCCGTTTCCCCCCGGGTTTCCCCGTTCTTAAAAATATTTTAAATTTTCTCACGGGATATTGATGGGGAAGCCAAAATATGTGTCCTGGTTTCATTCGTTAATTTTTGAATCACAAACTCTTTTAAAGGGGAATTTACGTAATTAAAGTTGCAGGTCCCCACACCAGAAGCACCCTTTTCCCCAGCTTTTTTTCAGGTTTGTTACTGGAAATGGTATTTATGCCCCTGTCACATTCAGAAAACTTAAAAAAGCTAATCAGACACAGTAATTTAAACTTTCATAAAAAAAAATTAATTAACCCAATTTTTCATTTTTAGGGGTTTCGCCTAGTCTTTCACTAATAACCCAAGATAAATTTCCCCCCAGTGTTTTTTCTTTGAGCATGTTGCTTTCTGTACTCACGTAGTTTAAACCCCAAATACTGCCTTTTTATTATATTATTTTTGGGAAAATGCTATTATATGTTGTAAACGGTAGCTGTGGGGTACCAAATGGATTTGAAAATTAATCTTACCTGTTTAAGACATGCTGTACAATCCTCCATTATTGAAATTAAAAAAAATTTTTATTCAAATGCTTACTTTAGTCTCCTCCTTTTGTTTACTCGGGTCAGAATTATTATTATTTTTTTTTTGTACATGAAGATTATTTACCCTAGACGTGATGACATTCCAATTGTAAATGTTAATTTTCTAATATACTTGCTGGGCTGAAATTACTGAAATGACTTCTAAATTAATGTTAAAATATTTGTTTTTGTAATTGAGATATTAGTATAGCCATATTATTACCTGCGCACAGATTAAGAGGAAGGAAATTATCTTTTATTTTTAAAAAGTCAAGTTGAACTTGGTATTTGGAGCTGATAGTTCAGGATCCAAGAGCTAGAGCTCAATGGCTCAGGAACTATATTCCAGATCTTAATGTTGTATATTAAAAGTGTAAGTAGCAATCTGGTATAAAAATTCTAGTGTGAGACTAGGATCTCTTAAGGTATATTGATGTGAGACTAGGATCTCTCAAGGTATATTGATGTGAGACTAGGATATCTTCCTCAAGGTATATTAGTGAGACTAGGACTCTTCCTCAAGGTGTATTAGTGAGACTAGGATCTCTTCCTCAAGTATATTAAGTGAACATAGGATCTTTTTCCTCAAGGTGTATTAGTGAGACTAGGATCTCTTCCTCAAGGTATATTAGTGAGACTAGGATCTCTTCCTCAAGGTATATTAGTGAGACTAGGATCTCTTCCTCAAGGTATATTAGTGAGACTAGGATCCCTTCCTCAAGGGTAATATTGAAGTGAGACTAGGATCCCTTCCTCAAGGTATATTAGTGAGACTAGGATCTCTTCCTCAAGGTATATTGATGTGAGACTAGGATCCCTTCCTCAAGGTATATTGATGTGAGACTAGGATCTCTTCCTCAAGGTATATTGATGTGAGACTAGGATCTCTTCCTCAAGGTATATTGATGTGAGACTAGGATCTCTTCCTCAAGGTATATTGATGTGAGACTAGGATCTCTTCCTCAAGGTATATTGATGTGAGACTAGGATCTCTTCCTCAAGGTATATTAGTGTGAGACTAGGATCCCTTCCTCAAGGTATATTAGTGAGACTAGGATCTCTTCCCCCAAGGTAATTGATGTGAGACTAGGATCCCTTCCTCAAGGTATATTGAAAGTGAGACTAGATCTCTTCTCAAGGTATATTTATGTGAGACTAGGATCTCTTCCTCAAGTATATTGATGTGAGACTAAAGGGTCTCTTCCTCAAGGTATATTGATGTGAGACTAGGATCTCTTCCTCAAGGTATAATTAGTGGTGGGGACTAGGATCTTTTCTTCAAGGTATATTAGTGAAAACTAGGATCTCTTCTTCAAGGTATATTAGTGAGACTAGGATCTCTTCCTCACGGTATATTGATGTGAGACTAGGATCCCTTCCTCAAGGTATATTATGTGAGACTAGGATCCCTTCCTCAAGGTATATTAGTGTGAGACTAGGATCTCTTCTCAAGGTATATTAGTGAGACTAGGATATCTTCTCAAGGTATTAGTGAACTAGGATCTCTCCTCAAGGTATATTAGTGAGACTAGGATCCCTTCCTCAAGGTATATTATGTAGACTAGGGTTCCCTTCATCAAGGTATATTATGTGGGGACTAGGATCTCTTCCTCAAGGATATTAGTGAGACTAGGATCTCTTCCTCAAGGTAAAATTATGTGAGACTAGGATCTCTTCCTCAAGGTATATTGTGAGACTAGGATCTCTTCCCCAAGTATATTAGTGAGACTAGGACCCTTCCTCAAGGTATATTATGTGAACTAGGATCCCTTCCTCAAGGTATATTAGTTTGAAACTAGGATCCCTTCCTCAAGGTATATTAGTGAGACTAGGATCTCTTCCTCCAAGTATATTATGTGAGACTAGGTATATCTTCCTCAAGGTATATTATGTTTAGACTAGGATCCCTTCCCTCAAGGTATATTATTTTGAGACTAGGGTCTCTTCTCAGGTATATTAGTGAGACTAGGATCTCTTCCTCAAGGTATATTAGTGAGACTAGGATCCTTTCCCCAATGTATATATTGAGACTAGGATCTCTTCCTCAAGGTATATTATGTGAGACTAGGATCTCTTCCTCAAGGTATATTATGTGAGACTAGGATCTCTTCCTCAAGGTATATTAGTGAGACTAGGATCTCTTCCTCTCTTCCTCAAGGTATATTATGTGAGACTAGGATCTCTTCCTCAAGGTATATTAGTGAGAAATAGGAATCTCTTCCTCAAGGTATATTAGTGAGACTAGGATCTCTTCCTCTCTTCCTCAAGGTATATTATGTGAGACTAGGATCTCTTCCTCAAGGTATATTAGTGAGACTAGGATCTCTTCCTCAAGGTATATTAGTGAGACTAGGATCTCTTCCTCAAGGTATATTATGTGAGACTAGGATCTCTTCCTCAAGGTATATTAGGAGAAATAGGATCTTTCCTCAAGGTATATTAATGAGACTAGGATCTCTTCCTCAAGGTATATTAGTGAGACTAGGATCTCTTCCTCAAGGTATATTAATGAGACTAGGATCTCTTCCTCAAAGTATATTAGTGAGACTAGGATCCCTTCCTCAAGGTATATTAGTGAGACTAGAATCTCTTCCTCAAGGTATATTAGTGAGACTAGGATCTCTTCCTCAAGGTATATTAGTGAGACTAGGATCTCTTCCTCAAGGTATATTATGTGAGACTAGGATCTCTTCCTCAAGGTATATTAGTGTGAGACTAGGATCTCTTCCTCAAGGTATATTAGTGAGACTAGGATCTCTTCCTCAAGGTATATTAGTGTGAGACTAGGATCTCTTCCTCAAGGTATATTAGTGTGAGACTAGGATCTCTTCCTCAAGGTATATTAGTGTGAGACTAGGATCTCTTCCTCAAGGTATATTAGTGTCTGACAAATGGCTGTACCTGTTGATCAAATATTTAATATTCTATCTGTAAATTACAAACTTGGAAAGTGCTGATGAGCAGCTGTGCACTTAGGAAAACCTTTCAATCCCAAAATCCATGTATAGATTATCAGAGGATTAATCAGGGATTTAAAAAGAATTTGTACTACTACGAGCACTTAAGAGAGCTTGTTATCGTCCTTGCAAGAGAGTCCGGTAGTTGAAGGGGTAATAACAGTTAATTTTAAACCACACTAGTCGACTAACACCCAGGTACCCAATTTGCTTATGGAGAACATAGACAATTGGTGTGAAGAAACACTCCTAATGTTTCTACCCTCGTCGGGAATCGAGGGTCCGGGTTCGATTCCTGTGGATCTCATCCTTGGACAAAAACTGACATAATTTCCCAGAAATTCTCTGCATAGCAAGCTGCTTTCTATATAGTAGTATGCCATTGATGTCAGCTATGGCCTGTATACCTTGTACATTTACTTGTACAAATTAAGATATATTATTATTATATTGCGTTTTACACAGCTCAGACTGTGGCTCAGCATATGGCCAGTGAATTGTTGCACCGTCAGCTTTAGTTCTGTAATTAAGATCATAAAGACATAACGTCTGGTGGGTGTCAGGATAATACCTTGCTTTGATCTAATGTAGAAGATCCTTCGTAGATCCCTGTTCAGGGTTGCAGGACGTAAGATGTAATGAAGTATGTCTAACGAACTCTATTCATTTGCAATCTCTAAACAAATTCCTAAAATGCCTGCTACCTTATGAGGCAAATTAAGTCGCTAATTTTTGAACACATTTGTCTCTTCCATGGTATGTTGCAATGTTGCGCTTAAAGCGAGAAAAGTGTTGATGTTCAAGGGGCAGTAACACTCAAGCAAGCGCCATAGCGGAAGAGTCCTTGCAGGCAGGAAATACTGAAGCACGAAGTAGATTTTCTTCTGTCATATGGGCTCAGTGAGCATAGAGGTCATGGGAGTCACTGCACGTACCTGTATACACCTAACATTGATGGTAGTTGCAGGACGCGCACAGACTCTCAATGGTGAACGCTGTTACCATATGGCTATCCTCTGCCTCGTATATATTATACAGATCGCATTTCAGGAACCTCCAAGTGAGTCGCCTGACCCACTTTCTGGATATTTTCAGGTCATTATTTTCATTATACATTGTGGCTCTTCACTTATCTCACCACACAGTTTGGAATGAGAATACCTAAAGTTCATCCCGAGGAATTATGCACAAATTGCCAGAAAACTTACAGGGAGTTGAAGCGTACTTCTGATTGGGTTAACAAATATAAGGGAAAAGATTGTCTGTCCAGAGAAGTATGCCTTGGAGTTCCTCCTGTCACAAATGGTTGCACATTTCGGCTCTCATTCTCTATAGGTCTAAATTTAATTAGCCCTTTGTTTTATATATATAAATGTATGTATATATATATATATATATATATATATATATATATATATATATATATATATATATATATATAAATATACTTACACTTAGTCACACTACACATACATGTACAAGCACTAGATACACAACCATCTGGGTTTTCTTCTATTTTCTTTCTAGTTCTTATTCTTGTTTATTTCCTCTCTATCTCCATGGGAAGTGGAACAGAATTTCTTCCTCCGTAAGCCATGCGTGTTGTAAGAGGCGACTAAAATGCCGGGAGCAAGGGGCTAGTAACCTCTTCTCCTGTATATATAATTCTAAATGTAAAAGAGAAACTTTCGATTTTCCTTTTGGGCCTACCCCGCCTCGTGGATACGGCCGATGTGTTGAAAGAAAGATATATTATATATATAATTAATTTATATATATATATATTATATATATATATATATAATATATATATAATATATTATATATGTCGTCGAAATAGGCAGAACATTGCCATCTTGGCTAAATAGTAAACGCTCATCTTGCCATATAGGACAATAAAATTTGTGTATGCAATAATTTACAACCAAAATCATTCTGAACCTAACGAAAAAAATATATTTCACTGTGTTTGTTTAGTGTTAAATTATTGTAAACAAATCTAAAAATATATTTAGTTGGGTTAGGGTAAAATAAATTGTTCTTGTATAATAAGGTTAGGTAAGTTTTCTAAGTTCCATTTTGGTGCAAAATTAAATTTTTTTACATTAACATTAATGAAAAAATATATCTTTAAAACGTATAAGAGAAATTTTAGAAAGGACTTAATTTTAATGAGTTCTTGCTAATTGACCAGTTTTACATATTCCGGCACGACATATATATATATATATATAAATATATATATTATAAATATATATATATATAATATATATATATATATATATATATAATAGTTATATATTATATATAATATATATATATATATATATATATAATTATATTAATATTAAATATATATATATATATATAATATATAGTAATTATATAAATAAATATATAAAATATCCGTAGCGTCATGCCTGTAGCCTCATAATATTATCACTCACCACCTCAAGTACCGATGCCTTGTCAAGACTACAACATAACTATAGGATTAACGTATAACCAGCGCTGACCAGAATGGGGCACGTCACAACCGGTGTTCCTCAGGGGTCAGTGTTGGGCCCGTTGTTGTTTCACAATTTACATAACGACATATGATGTAGGGTATAAATAGCGACATAAGCAAATTGCTGATGACACCAAAATAGGCCGTCTAATTCATATCTAATGAGGACACTAAGAGCACTCCAGATGATTTGAAAACAGACTGATGCAATTGTCGGAGAAGTAGGCAGATGCAGCTTAATATTGACAAATGCAAAGTTCTGAATAGTTGAGACAGGTAAATAGCCATGCACATATAAACTAAATAATGTAGATCTTAATACAACGATTGCGAAAAGGATTTAGGAGTTGTAGTTAGCAGTAATCTAAAACCAAGACAAATAGTGCATTAGTATTCGCAATAAAGCTAACAGAATTATTGGCTTCAATAACTATAATGTATAAATAATAGATGTCCTCAGGTTGTTCTCAACTCTATATATCCTGGTTAGGCCTCATTTAGACTATACTGCTCAGTCGAGGTACACCGTTAATACAGAATGGATATAAATGCCGGAAAACGTACAGAGGAGGCTGACAAAGATGATCCCATGTATCAGAAATCTTCCCTATGAGGATAGACTGAGGCCCTGAATCTGCACTCTCTAGAAAGCGTAGAATTGAGGGTATATGATCGCGTGTGAAATGGAAAACAAGAATAAATAAAGGGGATGTAAATAGCGTGCTGAAAACTTCCCCCAAGACAGGACTCGCACAAGGGTTTTAAGTTGGAAAATTCAGATTTTGGAAGGGGTATAGGAAAAAACTGGTTTTGGTAA
>NW_026472775.1:0-11238 GCF_026875155.1 Cherax quadricarinatus
CGAAAATCTCTGGCCATTTATGGCCTTTTTTATTCAGTCTAGAGTTTTAAAACTGTTTGTATGTTTTTTAGAGTGTTTTTTTAATATATTGATCAATTTGTAGACAAATAAGCCGTAGATTTGATATAAACTGTTTAAAAGCGAAATAAGGGGCTTTCCTGGTGGCACCCGAGGCTGGAACACTGCTGAGGTTCCCATCTGGTTCCCGCTGCCTCATTTGCGGATAAGCCCCGCCTTTCCCCTCGGTTTCCCCAGCTGCCGTCAGTCTGGGAAAAGTCCCGCCTATGTTTTTGATCCAAAATACAGTTTTTATTAAAAAGAAAATTCAAAAAAAGGGCGAAAAAAACAAGGAAAAAAACTCCAAAAAATAGGGGGCCGGAGCAGATGGGGTCCCAACTCGCCGTCCCCTACCTATATAAATGACAAAATTTTTGAAAGAAAGTCGTAGAACATTCATTCGGGTACTTTGTGTTGAAAAAGAGTTAAGATTTTTCTTTAATAAACTCAATTTCCATATTTTCTCGATTTTTGGGTTGAAGTGCGCGCGGAAAAAATTGCCCTACAGCCCCCTTAGGCAGGGGGGGGGCCGGTGTTGGGGGAGACACGTGTGTGTGTTGGGAACCCTGGGCCCTTCATATCAGAAC
Organism: Cherax quadricarinatus; assembly: GCF_026875155.1. Lineage (NCBI taxonomy): Eukaryota > Metazoa > Arthropoda > Malacostraca > Decapoda > Parastacidae > Cherax > Cherax quadricarinatus. The sequence goes on from NW_026472775.1 coordinate 645, forward strand.
GCTTTCTCCCCCGACTGAAAAACTCTTCATGCAAAAAATATCGTTGGAGGAGCTGAATTGCTGGGAACTCTTATTGTGAACTGTGACTATGATATACCTTTAGTGAAACCAAACTCTTGTTTTGAAGTGGCTGTAGGAGGCTACACCTTCACCCCCACCTCGCCTGTCTCCCCCCCTTTCCCTCTTTTGGAACTCACCCTTCGCCTCTATTTATTATGGTCTAAGCGGTTTTTCCCCAACCAATAAATCTTGAGTCCCCGTTTTCACCCTCTGTGCCGCCTCCACTCCCCTTACGAATAAGTCCCCCTGTGTGCCTACCCCCTGCTACAAGCAAATATCCAGGGGTTGTTTTAGTCTGCAGATTTGTTGAACTATTTGCACAAGGGATTTCACTGATTTTAGGCATTGTTCCCATCAGTACCTAGTAGGGTTAAAAGAGTGAGGAATGTCTGGCCTGCGGGCCTTAAAAAGGGCACTAAAAGATTGATCCCCTTACCCCAAATGGGTGCCCAGTGATTTGAATCCCCCTTTCCCTGATTTTCCCTTTTCACCGGACCCCCTTTCCGCGCCATTATCTCATATGAAAATAAGGGCGATTTTAACCAACCCAGGCTAAAAAGTTTTTAACGTAAAACCAGGGGTTATTATAAGCATATTAAGTTTGGCTGATTTATTTGTCCACGAGTAAAAATTTTGTCTGTATTCCTAAAGTGGTAGCGTTTAAGTTGGGGGTTGGAGAAATTAACGGTAGTGCAATTTTGGAAACTCTCGAAACGACGGGGCCCCGGAAATGACCTTAAAAAACGCACTGCGACCCGCGGGCCCACTAACCCACATTCCCTGTTCAAACAAGGTGAATTCCCTTCCTTTGTCCCTTTATTCACGGTACCCCTTTGGGCCATCCCCAGTGTGAAAACCTGTCAGTTTTGGTATAGCTAGGGTGTTGAGTGTGTGGTAAAGGCAGATTTAAACAATTTTGAAAAACGGGCCCCGGAAAAAGAACGAGGCTTCCAGAGAAAGCTTGTGAACAATACAGTGGGCGCACACCCTCCAAAGCTTCAGGTTAGTTTTCCCTGACAACACTGATCAAAGACCAATTTTAATGGTTTTTCGAGCTAGTGAAACAATCATGAAAAAATGATCAAGTTTGTCCGCGATGAGATAACTACGTCTTTTTGCCTAAGATTCACATTTTAGACAAACTTTTCACTCACGAAATGCCAACATCAAATCCCAGCTGCCCACCAAAGGGCACCTAAAAATGCTTATTTTTCTAAAAGTCAAAAAGATTGCCTCAATATTGCGTCAGAGCAATTGCAAGCCCTCTCGATTTCCCAAAGGCTGATATTACTGAGTGGACTGGCCGGGGACTCTGCCACGCTATATTCCTACCGTGCAGCCTAAAAAGACGCTTACATTGCATTTTTACGACCTCCTCAACGTCGGTTATAAGTGTGTGGGAAAAAAAAATTTTAAATTTTCCCAAACTATAGTCCTAATAGGTGTTTTTAAAGGTTTTATATGGGTCAAAAAAAGTTTTTGAAAAAAGAAATAAACCAAGAGTTCCCCTTTTCGCTTTGGGAGATGTGCGGGGGGTTTTGGGGACTTGGGCCATGGGGGAGGCGGGAGTTTTTTGAATGTGGTGGGAGGGTAGAAAAACCGGGGGGGGAAAGAGGAAACTGGCGTTCCCCCGGGGGGCCTAAGGATCTATAGGCCCAATTTATAATAGGAAGTGTCGTGACTTTTTCCCAGTGAAGAGTGAGGGGAAAGTGATTTTGGGACCACCCTAAAGGGGTGGGGAAAATTTGTGAATAATGTTCACCCGGGGGGGCAGGTGCAGGGCCCTGGTGTGGTCCAGGGGAAAATACCCGTGTGTTAATCCTCCTCATCGGGTCAGATCTTAATGGAGTGACCTCTAATTTTATAAAAGTTATGAGACGTTTAAAAGTCTTGTGAATGGTAAAGTAATCAGTGAAATAAAAATTTAGTTTGAGAAAGCGGGGTGGAAAAAGAGCGCCCCCGCTCCGAGTGAACGTGTGATCTCGTAGGGGATAATGAAGATTTATGGAATCAGACTTCTAACCGGGGCAAACCGAAGGATACCTGTCCTGCGGAATAAGAACCATGTCGGGGTCAGGATTCGAAATGAGATGGGGAATGGAGGGAAAAAAGGATATCAATCACCATTAAGTAAAACCTTTCTAGTTATGAAAACTGATGCTGGCCCCTTAGGGAGTTGTGATTAGATAGGTTATTGGGGCCGCTACATCAGTGCCAACAGGAATATCTGGTAATGGAGGATTATGTACAAGTGGTTTTTCCTTTAGGTATATCCTTGTAACCTCCCCCCCCTCTTCATTCCCGTTCACTAATATAATTATACAGTCCAAATTAATTAGTGCACCCTCTTGTGGGGGCTACCAATCCATTTTTGGTTCGGTAGATAGGATAAGATTTTGAGGTCAAAGGAACCCCTTGCCGCGCCCGGGGTGGTTAAGTTTTCTACATGTCTACAGGGGTGACTACGGTAAACAAAATGGTTTTCTCCCCAAAGGTTTTTCTGGGATGTATGTAATGTTTGGGGCATAAGGTAAGACCTAGAAAATTTTCCCTTTGCCCCTTTGGGCCTTCGAACCCGGGTGCAAAACATAAAAAATTAATTGAATTAATTTTCTTAATAATTAAGTGTGATTGAAGAAGTGGGTTTTGGTGCACAAGTTTAATCGAGGTGATGGATGATAAAAAGCCCAATTAATTGCTAGCACATGTGTGGTGGATTTAACAAGAGTAAAGTGCAAGAATTACTTTATAAGGGGCCCCTACTTAATTTTAAAATTTCAGTGATTAAAAATTCTCTAACCATGGGGTCTAAGGAGTAAAGAAATCATGTGGGAGTTGATACGGGGTTTTAGGGTAAAACTAAAGTAGGCTTTTGGGTTACGAAAATTTTACTTTTAAGGGGAGAGGCCCCAGCCGTTACCTATCCCCTTGGGTTACACTTGTAAATTTGCCTGGGCCTGCCCAGCCCCCAGGGGGTTTTTAATGTGTCAGTCAAAAAATTAAAGACCGTGCCCTCGGGCAGAGGTTTTGGGCCCCGTTGAGCCCCAAAGGGACGGTTTCTGGTAACTGGTTACTACTGAACGGGTAACGGGTTACTATATGAGAGCTCGGCGACGCTAACGAAATGTGCCCCGACTTACAATAATACAAATTTAACCCTGGCGGTTTTAGGTTTGGGGCTGATTCTATAAAAAAGTCAAAGTACAAACTGAAAAATTATATATACATAAGTAAAACTTTTGGAATGAAAGCGTATGTAACTAAAACTGTAATGCAAAAAAAGGGGTATACAATAGTAAAAATTTAAAAACTCAAAAAATTGAACAACGACTCAACATTGAGATTACAAGTGAAAAAAAAAAAAAAATTTTGATCGATAATCTGTTTCATGTATCTACGGATTCGGAGGAAGGAATAATAAAAAGAAGAGTTTTTTAAAGAAGCGGGATTCGGTCCCAACAAAAATTAGACTGTTAACTTCGAATGCGGAGAGAACATGAACCAAAAAAAAAATTTTTTGAAAAATGATAATTTGAAAACCTGTAATTATTCATCTATACGGGTTATTTTTTTAAAACCCCAACTTGCTGTAAGATTGGCATATGCAAATGGGTTCATCTCGGGGAGGATCAAATCTGTGGGCTTTGGGTTAACTCATCCGGTATTTGAGGCAAATCTGAATTGGAAGTTACAAATTTTATTTGGGGAAATTTTCCCAATTCCCGTTTTGAACTGGGGAATAACGACATTCAGGCGGGGATCATCTGACGAGTATCAGAGGAAGAGGTACGGGAATCAGGGGTTGCCCGGGTCGGGTCACATTATTTGGGGTTTGGGAACTTCATTATATCACTACAACTTCAAAATTTTCCAAATGCGATTTTTATACTGACCAGTACAAATCCAAACCTTAAAATTATTACCAGTGTTATTTTCAACAAACCCGTTTAAGGGAACCAACAAATTTTTGTTTCAAGTTTGGCTTGAGACGTTTTGTTAAAGTTATTCAGCAAAACTTCGAACTCTTTGTTTTTTGGATGGCTTTACTCGAGTATTTGCGATTTGGGAAATTCAGATTTTGATTTATAAAGGGGTTTTTCACGGATTTTCTAAAAAACTTTGAGTAAGCTGGTACGATTTGCTACGAAATAAAAAAAGGGTTGAAATTTTGGGTTTTTGGGATTAAAAATATAACAATCAAAAGGGAAAAACGTTTATCTACCCTAAAATGCATAAGGGGGAGGTAAACCCTATAGAAACATTGTAACAGAATTTTTTTGCACACTGCACACGGGGTATAATTTCCCCCCCCAGTTCCTATTGGGATTGTTTGTTCTAAATTTCATAAATTTCTTTCTTATTGGTTCTTTCCCCAAAACCCATTGGGGCGGGATGATAGGAAAAATGGGGGATTTAGAGATCTTGTCCCAAGGGTTTACAAAAATTTTTCCGGGGAATTTCTTTACGGGAATTCCCCCCATTATTTTACAAAGGGACTTGGGGAGGGGGATGCCTGCAATAACCCTTTTTTTTTAAAGCTTTAGCTACTGTTGGGAAAGTCTTCCTGCAATGGGAAAACTAACTCGCAAAAATCTGGTGAAAATGGTCCCCATAAAACCAGATGTTTGTTACCTTGGGGGGAAACTTTGGGAAAATTATTTAACAAGAAAAATTTTTTCCCAAGGTTTGGGTAGTAGTTGGATCCACTTGGTTTGGTTTAGGACCATTAGCATTGCCTTTTTTGTTGCATGCAGCCCTAATTTCCTAACTACTCAGAAATATCAGTTGCCATACGGGGCCAAAAGTATTTAAATTTCTGGCTTTTTTTTACTGAACGACCCAAAAGGGTGTGCAAAAACTGGTACATCGTAAACTAGCTGAAAGGAAAATTTCACTATGACTTTTGGAATTAAAACGGGTTATACTTTTCGCTTGGATCCCCAAAACTCGGCTGTTCGAAAAGTAATTTTTGGGTTTTCATGAGAAAGTCATGAGGGGGTGCTGGGGGCTTCACGTCAGAAAAGATCTTCCGGGAGCGGGAAATCGAATCCCCAGAACAAAAGGGATCGGTTTTTTTTAGGGAGGAATGAACAACTCGGTGGAGTGGATGACCCCCCCGGTTTAAAAAAAATTTTAACCAAAAACACGAAAATATGACCAAAAGGGAAAAGAAAAATTTCTACAAATCTCAAATGCAAGCACGGGAAGAAAAAAAAATAAACATGGTGAACAATGTGATATTCAATCTAAATCCACACGGACATGGGGTATCATAAATAAAGAAAAAACACTTAAAAATTTTTAAAAACGTGGAAGTTTCGGAAATAATTTCTTAAAAAACATGTTTTACTGTCAATTTGGGAGGGGAAACAAAATCTGAAACAAAAGGGAAACAACAACAACACTAAAGTGAGCAACTAACCACAGAAAGCCCTTTCGGGCACCTTTTTGGGGAAATCGCAAGAGATGGCAAAACTCTTGCAAGAAAAATTTCCTTTCCCCAAAGGTCCCCGGGGAAGGGAAAACGAATACTTGAAAAAGTCGCCATGGGAAGGAAGTACATATCCGGGTTTTTGCATGATATTGTGGCTGGAGCCCCAAAAAGGGGAGTGACAGTTTTTACTAGTGCCTACCGCCCGGTTTACTTTAAATAAGAAATTTACGGATCTAAAGGAATTTAAATCTGAAATTTACATTTTGCAGCCCTTTAACAAATCTCAGATACAAGCTGTGAGAACCCAAAAACATTGCTCAAGGGCTAGGTATTGTCTTTTAGTCAGTAAGGGGAAAGTTGGTAAATGTGGACATTCATATTGCTTTGACTGGCATTTTATAAAACTATTTTGAACATTCAAAAGTGACTGGGAATGAACTCGTGAACTTTTCAAGGGCCTAAGGCAAAAAAAAAAAGAAATGACACAGTAAACTTAAGTGGAAGAAAATGCTTAAAAATTTGCATAAGTAACAAAAAAATGTTAAGATACACGCAAGAAAGGAAAATTTAAATTTAAAAACCCATTGACCAAAAAAAAAAATTTTCATTTAAATATACAAATAAAAATTTTTTACTGGAGATGAAAATTTAAAAGCAAAAAAGAGTTTTCTTTTTCTTGCTATAAAGAAATTAATTAAATTTAAAATTTTTTTAAAAACAATGTGAAAGTGTAAAATAAAATTATTAAAATTTTTAACTGGGGAAATTTTAAAAATTTTTAAGAAAGCCTGCCCCCCTTAAAATTAATTACAAAAAATCAAAAAAAAGAAAATAATTACTGAGAACAAGTTTTAACAAAAAAAATTCAATTCAGAAAAAATGCAACAAAATAAAGTATAGAAATAATCACGCAGTAAATAAAGTGCCGGGAAAAAATCAGGAAAAAAAAAAGAATTTAAAATTTTGAAGAAAAAAAAAAAATAAAAAAAATTGAAAACTTTAACTTTAAAATTTTAAATTAGACAAAAAATTTACTCAAACAGGGGGTAAGGAAAAAAACTTTACTTTAAAAAAAATTGAAATTGCAAACAAAGAGTGAATTTGTTCAAGAAAATAAAAATTTAAAAAAAAAAAAAAACCCAGGAACAAAACAGGTAATATAACACAGTGACGGAAGCACACTTCATTTTAAAAAATATTTTACAACAAAATCCTGCTGTGGATGATACAACAAATCTTGTGTGACTGATTCGACAAAAATCTTTTGGGGTGGGTACGCAAAATCTTTTTCTTTTGACTGATAGACAAAAAATTTTCTGGTTAAAATAAAGGGACACATTTTGCCGAAAAAAAATTTGAGGGGGAAAGAACACTGCTGACTACGAAAAAAAAAACACATAGAAATAAATGGATAAATTTTGGGATTTCTGAAAGAATACAATAAAAAAAAAAGAAACACTTTACACAGGGTGACTGGGTGGTACATACACAATAAAACCCTTTCTAGAGACAGGGGGAAAAAAAGGAAAAAAACGAAAAAAATTAAGATAATGAAAAAAACTGAAAAAAAAAGGTTTTGAGTACACTAGCAATTTAATAAATGTCTCAACACGCAAATCTTTTAAAAGCAAGAAAAAATGCCCCAAAAAATTTTACTGAAGTCTGGAGTATAGACGGGGGGGGTGAGGGCTGACGTTCCCCCCTACACTCACTGTTGTCGGAAAAAAATGCCGGGTTTTCGTAGAACTCACATAAATTTGGGGTTTTCCCTTGGGGCGCTACAATCTCTTGACCCAAATTTTGTGAGCCAAACGTACTAGGGCCCGGGCAAAGGGGAAACAACCAAAAGGTAATTTGGTGGATGGCGGGGGGTGGTGGGAGAGAGTGGGGAGTGGGACTCTTGCGGGGGGTTTTGCCCCGCACCCCGGTTTGGGGGGAGAGAGGTGGGGGGGGAAGTCTCTGGCGGGCGGCTCACTCCCCTACCCACGAAGGTGGTTTAACCCCCTTATGCCCCAGGAAAGGTGAAAACCATTTAGCATCCAAAAAAGGGGCAAAAAAGCATATAGACCCAAAACTCGGGCTTGGTTACTTTTATGCGTGCTTTACTTTCTCCTCAGCTGGGTTAGAAGCTGGGTTGGTGGGCTGGCTTACCCACGAGAATGGGTGGGCTGGAAGAGTGTAAAGATGCACAAAGACGGGGGAAACAGTTTTGGGTTGGGCAGGAGACAGGGGGATGATAGGCTTAATGGGTTCAATTTCCCCAGTCTGGCTTATGGGCCGGTTAATTGCAAATCCGGGGGCAAAACCCCCCGGGATTGAAGCAATTTCACAGAATAAGCCAGGGAAACTTGAAACGGGTGCAACAGGCTTTCAGGGCAGAGGTTTTGAGTTTAAGGTAAAAAGGCTGGCGGAGGGTGTTTAGGGGGGTAGGGCTGGGTGGAGAATACCTTTGGGCCCTGCCCCTACCCACAACCAACCTTTTTAACGCCTTGAATTACCCTTAAAAACGTAAATCCACGCTCCACACCGCTGTACACCATTTATCATGTGGGAGTTCGATACGTGGATTAGGGTAGAAATACTCACATAGGCTGTTGTTACGTATAATTACTGTTATGTGGAGAGAGGCCCTCAGCCGTTACCTATCTCCTTGGTTTACACTCGTAATACGGGCTGGCCGTCTGCCAGCACCCAGTGGGGTCTTTTAATAGTGTCACAGCTCAGCACAATATGAAAGGGACCGTGACTCAGGCGAGACGGTTGGTCGTTGAGTCAATGGACGGTTACTGGTAACTGGTTACTACTGAGACTGGTAACTGGTTACTACTACTGAGAAATGTGGCTGACAAGTCCGTGAATTTTAGAGTAATGAAAGCATCATTACAGGCTATTAAAAGCCATGTGACGAAGGCATTTGATTTAGTGAATCAAAGAACCGTGAACCTTAATGAATTAAAGTTATATTTAGATGTTTTAGAGAGTAGATTTGATTGGTACAAATTGTGGTTTAAAGACTGTGAAAGAGATCTGCTGGAGAATTGTGCAGATGGAATGGAAATGAATGTTTTAATTAATCAACATTATGAATTGGAAGAAAAACTGCCTTGTAAAAGTAAGGCTTTGAATAAATTAAAGGGTGTAAGCCAGGCAGTTGGTCAACCTATTAATGCAAAGGGTGGGTTTGCCAAAACCTCCAGAGTACGGTCTGGAGGAAATCAGACTAGGTCGGCAGGAATTAATTGTTCAATTGCAGACCAGTCAGCCAAGCAGTTCTAAGGATATAACACTTTAATGACTCTGAAGTATCTGTCAAGTCTCAAAAGGGAAAAAATAATCCCAGTGGTAATAATCATAGTTAAGAGTTAAATAGAACACATATCAAGTCAGGAATCAGTAATAGTGGTTCCTCACATCAAGGTAAGAGGAATAAGTACCTCAGTAAGGGTAACCCAGTTAATAAGAGGTCAGGCAAGGAAAAGAGAGACTGCCTCTTCTGCCAGGGTACTCATTTCACTAAAAATTGTAATGCCTATAATTCGTGGGATATTAAAGTGGAGAGGATGAAAGAACTTGACAGATTTATCAGATGTCTAGACAATCATAATGTAAAGGATTGTCATACCAAATTGAACATTTGCTATCAATGCAACAAGGGAAGGCACCATACAGTTATGTGCAGGGTTGTATGTGATTCTTATAATAATAGTGACCATAATGATAATGTTAATAACCCTGACACTACAGTGACGGATGTAAAGGTTGCAGCTAATGGCAATAATGATGGCCTAGCTGAGGTAGCCTTCCCGGAAACTGGATGTAAAAATTTTCAGGATAAAGGGCATAAATCCAAAAGCATGCGGCGTCACTTCCTCAACACTGGTACGGGCCATGTACTTATATGGCAGACTACCGCCTAGTAATAATGACTAGAAGTAGTGAATACGTCACGGTGTCTTGCTCATAAAAGGTCAACCCAGTACAAGTATTCTTCTATCGAGAATGATGTTGAACCAGTCTAATTTGTGGGAGCTGGACAGCATGGGGATTAATATAAATGAGTTAAGTCCAAATGATTCCTTTACTCAGGAACAATACCTGAAGGATGTTAAATGTGAATCTGGACATTACTGGGTGCGACTTCCGTGGAAGCTCGACCGTCCAGAATTACCTACTAATTATAGGATGGCGTATGGACAGTTAAAGGGCCCAGCTCTGCGAACTGAGCAAGACACCAAATTGTTGACTGCTTATAATGATATTTATTAATAAACAGTTAAATAATAAATTGTTCTTACTTCAGGCGACGATAAATGCACACCTTAAGTGCACAGGTGGTCCACTGAGCGAAGTAATTGGGTAAATAATCTTATGTGGACAATTTCCGGGTGTGACGTCAACTGAAGAGGAACTAATGAGGATATGTGAAGGGGTTAATGAAATAATGCAGTAAGGTGCTGGGACTGACTTGGGATACTGAGAGAGACTTGTTATTGTTAAAGTCTCAAAATTCCAGTATGCCCAATAACTTAATCCAGGGAGCATAGGCTTATGCCCCTGAGAGAATGGAACACTAATTAGTCCATTTTGTGGGTTCAATAAATATGGATGGCCATGGAGTTGGTACCTATATGCAGTAATGTGCTGGGGCTGACTTGGGATACTGAGAGAGACTTGTTATTGTTAAAGTCTCATAATTCCAGTATGCCCAATAAATTAATCCAGGGAGCATAGGCTTATGCCCCTGAGAGAATGGAACACTAATTAGTCCATTTTGAGGGTTCAATAAATATGGATGGCCATGGAGTTGATGCCTATATGCAGTAATGTGCTGGGGCTGACTTGGGATACTGAGAGAGGGCTTGTTATTGTTAAAGTCTCATAATTCCAGTATGCCCAATAAATTAATCCAGGGAGCATAGGCTTATGCCCCTGAGAGAATGGAACACTAATTAGTCCATTTTGAGGGTTCAATAAATATGGATGGCCATGGAGTTTGGGGCCTATATGCAGTAATGTGCTGGGCTGACTTGGGATACTGATAGAGACTTGTTATTGTAAAGTCTCATAATTCCAGTATGCCCAACAAATTAGCCCCGAGAG
>NW_026472776.1:0-11648 GCF_026875155.1 Cherax quadricarinatus
CTTGTTTCCTCACACAGCTCCTGTCTTCCTCGAGGTCATTTACATGCATTCCCTCCCGCGTACATTTACTGACTACATGGACACCAGCACCTCCATCCTCACCATTACTGTCTCCCAGGAGGCACCTCCATCCCCACCATTACTGTCTCCCAGGAGAGCACCTCCATCCTCACCCTTACTGTCTCCCAGAACAGCATTGAAGCCCCACATTAACTGACTACTGAGACAGCACCTCCAGCCTTGCAGTTTCTGACTACATGGCCAGCACCAAGGGCAATACCATCCAGCCAAGACTTTTTATTTTCCCATCTGTTATAGAATGCTTCCAGGTTTTCTATGAAGGCTGCTTTGATGTTATCCTCTTTTAATACCAATGTGATTTCAGTCCACAGATTGCTCTCTTTTGAACCAAGTGAGAGAGTAATTGTGGTAGGGGATCTGAATGCTAAAGTAGGAGAAACTTTTAGAGAGGGTGTGGTAGGTAAGTCTAGGGTGCCAGGTGTAAATGATAATGGGAGCCCTTTGATTAAACTTTGTATAGAAAGGGGTTTAGTTATAGGTAATACATATTTTAAGAAAAATAGGATAAATAAGTATACAAGATATGATGTAGGGCGAAATGACAGTGTAGTTTGTTGGATTATGTATTGGTAGATAAAAGACTGTTGAGTAGACTTCAGGAAGTACATGTTTATAGAGGGGCCACAGATATATCAGATCACTTTCTAGTTGTAGCTACACTGAGAGTAAAAGGTAGATGGGATACAAGGAGAATAGAAGCATCAGGGAAGAGAGAGGTGAAGGTTCATAAACTAAAAGAGGAGGCAGTTAGGGTAAGATATAAACAGCTATTGGAGGATAGATGGGCTAATGAGAGCATAGGCAATGGGGTCGAGGAGGTATGGGGTAGGTTTAAAATGTAGTGTTTAGAGTGTTCAGCAGAAGTTTGTGGTTACAGGAAAGTGGGTGCGGGAGGGAAGAGGAGCGATTGGTGGAATGATGATGTGAAGAGAGTAGTAAGGGAGAAAAAGTTAGCTTATGAGAAGTTTTTACAAAGTAGAAGTGATGCAAGGAGGGAAGAGTATATGGAGAAAAAGAGAGAGGTTAAGAGAGTGGTGAAGCAGTGTAAAAAGAGAGCAAATGAGAGTGGGTGAGATGTTATCAACAAATTTTGTTGAAAATAAGAAAAAGTTTTGGAGTGAGATTAACAAGTTAAGAAGCCTAGAGAACAAATGGATTTGTCAGTTAAAAAAGGAGAGAGAGTTATTAAATGGAGACTTAGAGGTATTGGGAAGATGGAGGGAATATTTTGAGGAATTGTTAAATGTTGATGAAGATACGGAAGCTGTGATTTCGTGTATAGGGCAAGGAGGAACAACATCTTGAGGAGTGAGGAAGAGCCAGTTGTGAGTGTGGGGGAAGTTCATGAGGCAGTAGGTAAAATGAAAGGGGGTAAGGCAGCTGGGATTGATGGGATAAAGATAGAAATGTTAAAGCAGGTGGGGATGTAGTTTTGGAGTGGTTGGTGCAATTATTTAATAAATGTATGGAAGAGGGTAAGGTACCTAGGGATTGGCAGAGAGCATGCATAGTTCTTTGTATAAAGGCAAAGGGGATAAAAGAGAGTGCAAAAATTATAGAGGGATAAGTCTGTTGAGTTACCTGGTAAAGTGTATGGTAGAGTTATTATTGAAAGAATTAAGAGTAAGACGGAGAATAGGATAGCAGATGAACAAGGAGGCTTTAGGAAAAAGGCTAGGGGCGTGTGTTGGGAACAGGTGTTTACAGTGAAATATAATAAGTGTACAGTATTAGATAGGAAAGAGGTCTTTGTTATGGCATTTATGGATTTGTGAAAAGGCGTATGACAGGGTGGATAGGAGGGGGCAATGTGGCAGATGTTGCAGGTGTATGGTGATAGGAGGTAGGTTACTGAAAGCTGTGAGAGTTTATACGAGGATAGTGAGGCTCAAGTTAGAGTATGTAGGAAGGAGGGAAATTATTTCCCAGTAAAAGTAGGCCTTAGACAAGGATGTGTGATGTCACGTGGTTGTTTAATATATTTATAGATGGGGTTGTAAGAGTAAGTAAATGCGGAGGTAGGGTCTGGCAAGAGGCGTGGATATTAGTTAACAGTCCATTTTTCCCAAGTGATTTTGAACCAAAACCAAACAGTTATAAAGAAATTACTCGCAGTTCATAAAGGACCAATACTTGTGTTTTTGATACCTGAGTATGAAATAAAAGAAGCCAGGTTACTAGGATCCCATGGTAGAAAAAGTGTTATGCTTAGATTCCACTCACATGATAGGAAAAAAGACTTAATTATTGCATCTATAAAAGTAAAGAAAGTAAGACGGCTATTCATAAACGAGTGTCTTACCAAAAAACGTCAGACCTCTGTATTAGAGTCAGAAACGTAAGCGAGATGAATAATGACACAATACACCAAATGCTTCAAGGAGATGGGAGAATTCTGTAGGAAAACAAATGTAGGTCAACCTGTAAACATCACGAACGAGAATTGATCTATCACGATTTTCAGGGATATAATCATTAAGAGGAATAACTAAACAATGTCCAACTTAATAGCCTACGTAGTGTAGTGTAGTTTTGTCATTTTTGTTTCAAATTTCATTCGTACAAATCTATTAGTAAATTAAATATTCAACACCTCATTTTTGTAATTGTACTAGTAAGCATAAATCACCTTATGTGATTTTCTTTTTACTATTGTTCGCTTGACACTTGCGAATTGATACTTTCTATGTCCCATTTTACTACCTCTTATTTTTTAAAATACTATCAATTGTTATTACTTACTAAAATTTTATTAAAATATCATTTTTACTAAAATTTCTATTTACTCCCCTTAACATTTTTGACATTTAAATAACCATTACTTGTTAATTACCTTTTACCTGTTTTAATTACACATTTACTATCCTCAGATTATCTTAATTAACTTGTACTGCCATTTAACCTAAGTTATACTCTACCAGTGCAATATTGATTGAAAATAACTTACTTTTTTCACGCTTTTTTGTAATCATTATTACTTATAAAATTTTATTAAAACACCTTATTTACTTACAGTCATTTTTACTTTTGTACATTATACATTATTTTTTTACATTCCCTTATACTTTTTGTTGCCAAATTTTCAAGTTTTTATATTCTACCCCCAACCTTTGTATTATCCTTGTTACCGTGTACCTGGTCGGTACCTGTCTACATATTTCTATCATATTATAACCAAGACATTACCATTGTGATTTTTTACTATTAGTCTTTTGTACTTAAATTGTGAATTTTTTTTGTCTATTTAAAATCTTTAGTTATAATCTTGTTTTGTCAACAACCTATACCAGACTCTAGTGCTATTTGCAAGTACCATTTCAAATTTTATTTTTTTATTATAAGTTTATATTATAATTCCTACCATCTGTCCATTTAACCTTTGCTTACCATTACTTAATTTTAGTACCTTATATACTTTTCTCTTTATTTTAGCTTTATATAACTATCCTAGTTTATTTATCCTCATACTGTTTAAAATAAGCAAGGTGCTATTCTCAGGTGGCATAAAGTAGAATAAGCTCATATTTTGCCATTATATTCCAATGCTCATTTATTATGATTAACACTTTGTTGTTCACCACAACTATATTAGTCCCTTTATATTATAATTTTAAAATATAAATTCTAACTTTAAAAATTTACCTTTTTAGTACTACTTCTATAATATTCCCAATCACTATTTTATGATCATCACTTTATTTGTTTTTAGTCCATTTAGCTCATTATTTTACACTTTGTTAAAATAATTCAGGTGCTCATTTTTTTAGCTTATGACTTTTCTACTTTGTTTAACTTATTCAACTATGATCACTACATAATTTATGGATTACATAGCATTGATCCTGTTACCACAACCTCTTATTTAATGACTTAATGATCTAACAGTTTCTGTAATTACTACACTGCCAGAACAATCAAAGGCACTTCTCAGTGCAACAACAACATAACGATCTTTAACTACAATATCCAGATCTTTAAGCAAGCATTTACGATGACTCATAGCATTACTAAATTCCAACATTGGCCAATTGTACATCATTACCTAACTGAAAACCTGCTAAAGCTGATAGTACAGATGTCTATGCATCATTCTGGTTACACAGCCATACACATGTAGGCCAGGGACCCAAACAAGGGGGTGCTGCATATACTATCAGACCAAACTAGATGTATCTAATAACTGCTCCAAGGGCTATGAACATGGGGAATATTTAATAGCTAATTCAATCCAAATACCTTACAAAAACCCTCTCTCTTTGATAAACATTTACAGAGTTCCACAGTATAACATTAGCCAATTTTGTCAAAATCTAGGAAGTATGATAAATGATGAACGCATGAACATAAGATCACTTACTACTCTCAGGTGACTTCAATATAAATCTCCTGCAAAGACCAGGACCCCACCGTTACTGTACTCACAAACACAATGAGTAACTGTATGTTACTACCAAAACAGTAACAAAATAACCTAAAGAGTTTACAGAGACTAGTGTTTTCCTACTTGACCACTCTGGGACAACACCATATACCCCTTTAAAATCAGGCCATAATTACAGATAAATCCACAGACCCACTACCTACTTTCCTCATAGCAACTTCTAGGTAAACTACCCCAAGACAGACTATAAGTTACTTCAGACTCACAATGAGGCAGCCATTAATAACTTAAAACAGCATTAGCAAACATTGTTGGCACACTGAAGCTAGGAAATATACAGCTATATTGACGATGTATTAATAATTGTTCATAAAAAAGACACAATACATCTATTACAAGCACTGCCCTAAAAAAAACTAAACAGATTGACATGCAAGAGGACTGAACAGTCCTGGCTAACACCAGCATTCTCAAATCCATAATACAAAACACAATATGAGATATCAGTACAGATGGGTCACATAACCAGAGACCAAACAAAACGTTACTCGTTTATCCTAACCGCCTGATAAGAAGGGCAAAAAATTGTATTATGAGACACAGATTAATCCAACTTACGAGGTGATTTAAAAAGACTGGAAAACCCTATCAGAAATTCTGGGACCAAAAAAGATATCAGGAATAGCGGAATATAATTTAGACAATATCGATGAACCCCAACTCCCACCACAGAAAAACAGCAACAGGGACTCAATGATTTCTTCTCCACTATAGGACAAAAACCTTGCCAATAAATCCCAAGCTCAGATACCCCACCAATTGACTACCTCACGGCAACTACCCGAAACACTGTTCCTAGCCTCGACTAAACCATACGAAGTCTCCCTTAGTATCAATGCAACTAAAAAAAAAGGCAGGGATTGAGTACCTTCCACCCTTTTTATACAAAAAGTTTCTACAAGTGCTATCTCCATTCATTGCAACACTCTTTAACAAATCCATTGAATCCTCCACCTTCCCTTCAGTACTCAAAATAGCCAAGGGTCACCCCGTACCACAAAGGTGGCGACCAAACAGAGTTGAATAACTATAGGCAATATTCCAACCTTACACCCTCTCTCAAAAATCTTCGAAAAATTAATTTCATAAAAACGAAAATCTCTCCTTCTTATTCCCATAACATTATCAACCCTGCCATTTGGATTCAGGCTAATAAAAAATTCTAATGATGCTTTTACCACATGCTAGAACATATATTCTCTGCATTAGAGAAAAAAAGAACTACCACTGGGGATCTTCATTGCTTACGTCGTATAAAGGCTTTTGATACAGTTGTCATTGGTCTTGCTCCAACGTTAATATTGTCACACTATGTATAAGGGCACTCCTCAACTACCTCAAGTCATACATCAGCAACAGAAGCCAATATGTTACGCAAATGGGGCAAAATCTTCTGCGCTTACAATTACAGTTGGTGTCCTCTCAGGGAAAGTGTCCTGGGCCCTTCTTTCTTTCTCCTATACATAAATGACTTCCAATATGCTTCGCAATTACTCCAAACCCACCACTATTTGCTGATGACACTACATTCGTCTTCTCTCACCCGAGCCCAGTCACCACTAGCCAATACTGGAAAATACCGAATTACAGAAAATATCTACCTGGGATGAGGACTAACAAACTTACACTAAACATTGAAAAACACTACTTCATTAGTTGGTATACAAGGAGCTACAGATGTCCTATTACATTAATTGATAACGGATTCACCTGATCACGAAGGGGGGCTAACAGAGCGGAAAATTCTTAGAATCCACCTTGATATTGACTCAAATTTCATACACATATACAACAAATTTCTAATGAAATTTCCTAGACTGTAGGGCATTCTATCGAGATACGGTACTATGTTCCACAGTCAGCCCGCCATGGCCCTATTTACTCTCTTATTTACACCTCATCTCACCTATGGAATTTGTGCATGGGTGCTCACAACAATTAACCTCTCAGACCACTTAATTACCCAACAAAAGGCTGCAGTTAGAATGATAAAACCAAATTCTCACTACAGGCAGAACCTCCACCAATATTCTATACTCTAAACCTAATTACATACAATATAACATCCATACTTATTACTGCACCTATTAATACATTAGACACTTAACTCTGATATTAACCCTCCCTCAAACATCTTGACAACCTCAACAGGAACACATGACCATAACACAAGGCACAGATCACTCTTTGATGTCTCGTGTTCATCTCTCACTATGCAAAATAAACTCAATTGCACATAAAAGGCCTAAATCTGGAATTCATTACCTGTAATATAAAAGAATACTACCTGTTTATAAATTCAATTCTCTACTCAAAGATCACTTACTCACCCAAAAAACCATAAAAATACTGAATAATGAACCTTTGTAATTTGTATATCTTAAATGTTTCTCACAATTATTATCACATAAATGTTAACCTTAAACCGAATATAACTTTTATTATTTTTAAAATACACTACTTACAGATCCGTCTCATATGACCTGTCTTTGTAATACTCACTTGTGCTTTATTATTAATTCTGTTTCATAATGTGTTATCACTACTTCATCATTGCTAGTTTATCTTAAGTTAATTTTAAGGCCAGCCCGTAAGCTATGCATGTATTAAGTGGGCTTTGGCTTACTTATTATCTATTTTTTTTTTTGGTTACCTCTGATGTGTGCACCAAATTTATAATAAATAAATAAATAAATAACCTTAAATAAAGACTCACACAATAAAGTGGGAGTTGTTCACCGTTGCTCTTTGCTTATTGACACTGTGTCTTGGGAGATTCTGAGAGAAGTTGCAGAGATTGGTGGATGAATTTGGTAGGGTGTTGCAAAAGATAGAAATTGAAAGTGAATACAGGAAAGAGCTAAGGTATGAGGATAACAAATAGATTTGGTGATGAAAGATTGGATATCAGATTGGAGCGGAGAGGGAGTATGAGGAGGTGAATGTATTCAGATATTTGGGAGTGGACGTGTCAGCGGATGGGTCTATGAAAGATGAGGTGAACATAGAATTGATGTGGGAAAGGGTGAGTGGGTTACACTTAGGGTCTGTGGAGGACAAAAGAACGTTGTCCTTGGAGGCAAGAGAGGAATGTATGAGGAGTATAGTTTACCCAACGCTCTTATATGGGTGTGAAGCATGGGTGATGAATGTTGCAGCGAGGAGAAGGTGGAGGCAGTGGAGATGTCATGTCTGAGAGCAATTGGTGTGTGAATATAAGCAGAGAATTCGTTAGTGTGAAGTTAGGAGGAGGTGAGGGATTACCAAAACAAAACTGTTGTTCCAGAGGCTGAGGAAGGTTTTTGAGGTGGTTCGGGACTTGTGGAGAGAATGGAGCGAAAAAGAATAACTTCAAGAGTGTATCAGTATGTAGTGTGAAGGAAGGCGGGGTAGTGGCGCGGCCTAGAAAGGTTGGAGGGAGGGGGTAATGGTGGTTTTGTGATGCGAGGGGCTTGGAATTCCGCAGCAATGAGTGTGCGTGTTGATAGGAGTGAATGGAGACAAATGGTTTTATGGATTGACGTGATGTTGGAGTGTGAGCAAAGTAACATTTATGAAGGGGTTCAGGGAACCGGCAGGCGGACTTGTGTCCTGGAGATGGGAAGTACAGTGCCTGCACTCTGAAGTAGGGGGTTAATGTTGCAGTTTAAATACTGTAGTGTTAAAGCACCTTCTCGGGCAAGACTGTGATGGAGTGGAATGGATGGTGAAAAGTTTTTCTTTTTCGGTGCCACCCTGCCTTGGTGGGAATCGTTCGGTGTGATAAAAAAAAAAAAAAAAAAAAAAAAAAAAATAAAAAAAAAAGATTGCTCTCATTTGGGCATACCCAAAAACACTTCTCCTGATTTAATACTGCTTGTAGATAGTTCTTGGATATCTGTACAAGGGGCATGACACCAATTTTCACAAAAATGGCAATTTATCATGCGGAAGCTGTTGTTTGATTTAATTGACTGGCAGACAACACAGTGCTTATAAATGTGATTTGTTTTGATATGGTTGATTTACTGTAATTTCTACTAGTAACTCTTGTTATTCTACTAATAAAATCCTTAAAGTGAAGCTCTAGCTATTTGTATTCATATTTTTAACTGTACTTGTATATTAGGACAGCTTACTAGTGCACGTTCCTGTTTTATATTTATTGTTTGTGTTTGATAAGGGTGCCTAAAACCCCGTCTGTTTACAGTCTGCTTTATTGTCCAACGAATCCGTTTGAAATCGGTCAAGGGTTCGGACCGGCCAAGGGTTCGGAACCAGTCAGATCTGATCAGTGGGTCACTTATTTAACCCTTTGATTGTCGCAGGCCCCTTTCTGAAACTGCCATTCTATGTCGCAAAATATTTGAAAAAAAACATTATTTTTTCTTATGAAAATGTTAAGATTATTTTTCTGAGTGTTTTAGTCCAAAAAAAAATTTTTTGCCATCAGAACTTACTGAGATATAGAGCTGTGAAGTTTGCAGAAAATGAGCCGTGTATGGCAACAGCGGTGGACTGAGCTCACCCGGTAAACTTTAGTTTACTTGTAGTTTGAAGGTTTTTTGTTTTACACTATTTTATTTTTTCACATATCTTATGTGGCCTATGAGACCAAAGTAAGGTGCAATGTACATATATACACTCGTTGTATACAACACAATAAGCACACAAACATAATTATCAATATATTGTTTACAAAACTTGTTTACAAAAACAAACAATACAAAATTTTTTTCATTACTATTGTTCTATAATATATACAGTGGCCCCTCGTTTTTCGTAATTAATCCGTTCCTGGAGGAGCTACTAAAAACAAAATTTATGATTTGCGAATCAATTTTCCCCATAAGAAATAATGTAAATACAATTAATCCGTTCCTGACACCCAAAAGTATTAAAACAAAAAAAAATTTTACGTGAAATATACATGTAGTACATAAACAATACAATGGGAAATGATGAATGAAACATTAACAGCATAACACTTACCTTATTGGAGATTCTTCTTAGTGCTATGGTGACTGGAGGAGGTTGAGTGATTGGATTGTTTACGTTTGGAAGGGAATACCCCTTCCAGCAAACACCTTCAGGTACAATTGCTTTTCTGGGGTTACTTACTCTTCTCTGTTTCTTATTGCCACTAGGACACTTGAGATGTCACTGGGTGTCATGGCTCGCAACTTTAACTGGTGGAGGAGAGCTTGTGTTTTTGGCGTTTCTCTTTTAACACTTCCTAAATGGCCAAGACTTTGTCACTGTACATGTTGCCAACATGGCTTGCAACAACCTTGTTAGGGTGATGTTTCTCCATAAAGCTTTCCATCTTACCCCACATAAAAATCTCTTTAATTTCTGAAGAAGGCACCTTCTTCCATCTCTCTTCCTCCTCCTCTGCAGCAAGATTCTGAGCTGCGATCTGTTGCTCTTCCTGCTGAAGCTCTTGCAGCTCCTCAGTGGTGAGCTCTTCGTTGTGGTCTTCCACCAATTCTTCCACATCCTCCAAACTCACATCCAACCCCATGGAACTCCCCAGTGCCACAATTGATTTTACAACAGACATAGGCTCATCAGGGTCAGTCCCAAACCCTTCAAAATCCCTCTTGTCGACACAATCTGGCCACAATTTTCTCCAGGCAGAGTTCAAAGTCCTGGTAGTCACTCCCTCCCAAGCCATACCTATAAGGGTTATGCAATGGAGGATGCTGAAGTGTTCTCTCCAAAATTCCCTTAGGGTCAAGTGAGTGTCTGTGGTCACAGTCAAGCACCTGTGAAACATTGCTTTTGTGTAGAGTTTTTTTAAAGTTTGCAATGACCTGCTGGTCCATGGGCTGGAGGAGAGGAGTGGTATTCGGGGCAAGAACTTTACTGTGATGAACCCAAACTCCTCGAAAATTAGGTCATCCAAGTTTGGAGGATGAGCAGGTGCATTGTCCATTACTAGCAGGCACTTGAGATCCAATTTCTTTTCCAGGAGATACTCCTTCACACTAGGGCCAAACACTTCATTGAACCACTCAACGAAAAATTTCCCTCGTGACCCATGCCTTACTATTAGATTTCCAAAACACACACAATTTACTCTTCATAACATTGTTTTTCCTGAACACTCTGGGATTTTCAGAATGGTACACTAGTAATGGCTTCACTTTGAAATCCCCACTAGCATTAGCACAGAACATTAGCGTCAGCCTGTCTTTCATAGGCTTGTGTCCTGGCATTGCCTTTTCCTCTTGTGTAATGAAGGTCCTCTTTGGCATTTTCTTCCAAAAGAGGCCTGTTTCGTCACAATTGAACACTTGTTCAGGTTTCAGTCCTTCAGCCTCTATGTACTCCTGGAATTCATGCACATATTTTTCAGCCGCCTTGTGGTCCGAACTGGCAGCCTCACCATGCCTTACCACACTGTGTATGCCAGTACGGTTCTTAAATCTCTCAAACCAGCCTTTGCTGGCCTTAAATTCACTCACATCACCACTATTTGCAGGCAATTTCTTTACCAAATCGTCATGCAACTGCCTAGCCTTTTCACAAATAATCGAAGTCATAAGAGTATCTCCTGCTAATTGTTTCTCATTTATCCACACCAATAATAACTTCTCAACCTCTTCGAGTACTGGTGATCTCATTTTTGTCAGCATAGTTACCCCCTTTGCAACAACAGCATCCTTGATTTCCTTTTTCTTGGCCACTATGGAACATAAGGTTGTGTAGGGTTTCTTATACATCCTGGCCAGTTCGGCCACACTTGTACCACTTTCATATTGTTCAATGATGGTTTTCTTAAATTCAATCGTATTTCTCACCTTCTTTACCACAGGCTTGGCACTAGGAGCTTTCTTTGGAGCCATGGTAGCTTATTTAGTACTTGCAAGCACTAAAATAAATGGAATATATATGAAATATTTCGCTGGAGCACGTGAGGGGACCTTCGCTCACTGGTAAACAATGCCAGACTGGCTGCCGCCACGGCTCACGCCGTGGGTACGCGTCCCGGACGAACTACGACTCGGAGTCAACCTATGAAAGCGAGTCCTGTTTATACGAAAATACCCTATGATTGGCGAAATTTACGATTGCCGAGAACTACGAAAAGCGAGGGACCACTGTATATATAAAGGTGACATTATAGAATGTAAGATACTAA